>CAUYRT010061817.1:0-24484 GCA_963574885.1 Lepilemur ruficaudatus | reverse complement strand
GTATGTGTGTTGAGCAAATGAAGTAAAGAAATATAATATTTAGGATGCTGTAAGATCTTAAAGTCCTGCATGACATCCGTTTCCTAAGTAGTCCCTTGAGCTGGCAGGAAAGCCTAAAGACTTTGTATTGGTGTGTGCCAGGGGTGGGGAACCTTTTCGTGTTGGAAGCCTTCATTAATTTAGCTGTAATCAAATAAGGCCACAGTCAAGAAACTTCAATTAGATATATGTAAAAATGTACATTATTTTGTAAAAGTCTAACTACTATGTATTTAATTTCAAAACCTGAAAACTATTTGTTAATTTTGAAGTTACCTTCTGATGACTTTGTTGTGTCTGCTTTTAGTTGGAAAGCACTTGAATATTTGGTTGCAGCGTGGAGGTCCGCAGTTTCAGTTGATCCTCTAGATCCGTGGTTCCCAACCCTGGGACCACACACCGCCCCTCCCTTCCACCTTCTGTGGAAAAATTGCCTCCCACGAAACTTAGGAAGGGGGGTGGCGCACAGCAGGAGGGGAGCGACGGGCTAACAAGGGAAGCTTCATCTGTATTTACAGCCGGTCCCCGTCGCTTGCATCACCGGCTGAGCTCTGCCGACCCTGTCCCCTTTCCCCCATCGGTGGGAAAATTGTTTTCCAGAAAACCAGTCCCTGATGCCCAAAAGGTTGGGGACTGCTGCTCTAGATGGGTATCGATCATTTGTGACTGTAAGGGCATCTTAATTTGGGTTATGTAGGAGAATGTAGATTTCTAGCAATAAGTGGTTGAAAAGCAAGAAAGCTTTTTTTCGGGCATGTTGCCAAAGGTATGGATATTCTACTGCATTTTTCCATATTTCCGTTTTCCATATTTCAAATGAATCTTTCTTAGCATCAAACACTGACTTTAAAATGTCTTCTACTGAGAGCTCAGTCAATTCCATCTGTAGTTTTTTAGGTGTCTTGATGATATCAACTAGGTGAGGCTGAAATGTTACTTTGAGTGTGATGTCATGATTCTCAAAGTCAGTGAACCTTTCATTGTATTCTCCAGTTAGTAGGTCTGTAACAGCTGAGTATTCTTCACATGATTCACATATACCATCCTGCTCATCAGTGAGCTTTGCTAATTGGGGAAAGTGTTTATCCAAAATTTCCTTTTAAAGAAGTGTTTTGAAAAAAGATAGCTTTTTTCAAAATGCTTGGATTTTTTGCCATGTCACATATAGACTTAGTTTTACCTTGCAAAGAAATATTTGTCATTTTTATTTGACCTGGTGTCACACAGAAGTGCTATATTCCTATAGAAATCTTCCGATAATTCACATTGCTCATTCTGTTCTTCATAAAACTTAACTATCTTTTCTCACAGAGATAAAATTTTGGCTAACACCTGTCCCTGTGATAGCCAAGAGTGCTTTAGAGTGATATGACAAATCCACACAGAATACCTCATCTTCAACTTTAGCAGGTTATGAAACTGACGATGTGGTGTTGCATTTGCACAAATATAGTCAACAATACTTGTTGTAAAGTATATTTAAGCTTTAGCACAGAGAGTTTGTTGATGCAAGATACAATGAAAAAAAAGAGAGCATCTGGATCTGTCAATGCTTTTTTTTATCTGTGCAATAAACCCTTCATGTTTTCCTGTCATGGAAGGTGCACTGTCTGTACATTTGTACTCACTAAATTTACCAAATTCAGTCCAACTTCACTACATCTGTCTTGAAATTTGTTAAAGATATCTGTTCCCTGTGTTCTGTTTGTAAGAGTGCCCAAAGCGAGTAACCCTTCGTAGCAAAGAAAATGTTCTGTTATGACCGAATGAAGTATAAAACCTGCGCCGCGTCGGTAGTATCAGTTGATTCATCCAAAACGATTGAATAATATATCTTTTCCTTTTGAAGTGTCTCATGAAGTTGTTCTATTAAGTTGAAGGCTAATTCATGCTGCCGATCAGTTATGGCTCTCCTTGGAAGAGGCAGTTGTTTGTACTTTGAAATGTTATCGGGTCCAAGCTTCTTACAACTTCAACCATGCACTCTTTCACAATTTCTACATCACTGAATGGCTTCCCTTTTTTCCCTGAGTATATAAGCTACTTTATAAGTTGCTTCAGTGGCATTATTTCCAGGTCTTATTGCTGCTTGAAAGAATTGTCTTTGCTTTTGCTTTTCATCTCTTAATTTCTGCAATGCAACCTTTTGTGCCTCTCCCTCTAGTTTAAAATATTTGCGGTCCTGATGAGTGCTATAATGCTAATGAGCATTGAATTTCTTTAATGTTGATATTGCAGCATCACAAAGCAAGCATCTTATCTTTAGCAGAAACAAGATAATATTGCACTTCCCAATGCTCATTAAAAAATCTGTTTTCTTCCTTCAGCATTCTCTTGGTCATCTTTGACATGATGGGCTGTTAAGCAGACAGAGTTAAAAAATACTGTCGAGGTGTGCAGCTACTCACAGATTCCACTTCAAACAGAAACACAGTGCATCACTGTCAAAAACTGATAACAGACTGGTGTACTTAACCCCCATGAACTCTCACCAACCAGCCTCGTGCAGTAGTGGCGCCAGTCAGGCCACTGACTGGGGGGATTATTTAGTTGAAACTTATTGTATTCTTTGGTATTTTAAATACGTTCATTTTAAAAATAAAATAAAAATATAAAAAATGAACAAAAATGCATTAATGAAAATAAAAGGATTTGTTCTGTAATATTTGGATTCTGTCAAAAGGCCATGTTAAACAGGACTAGAAGGCCACGTGTGGCCTTATGGCTGCAGGTTCCCCACCCCTAGTATCTGTAGATTGTTGTACAGCTTGCAGTCAATGTGTGTATGCAGGGCAAGGTGCCTTTAGAGTGATTTCCAGCTCTCTATTTATTTATTTATTTATTTATTTATTTATATTTAATTTAATTTAATTTTTTTTTTTTTTTGAGACAAAGTCTCACTCTGCTGCCCAGGCTAGAGTGAGTGCCGTGACGTCAGCCTAGCTCACAGCAACTCAAACTCCTGGGCTCAAGCGATCCTGCTGCCTCAGCCTCCCGAGTAGCTGGGACTACAGGCATGCGCCACCATGCCCGGCTATTTTTTTTTTTCTATGTATATTTTTAGTTGGCCAATTAATTTCTTTCTATTTTTAGTAGAGAAGGGGTCTCACTCTTGCTCAGGCTGGTTTTGAACTCCTGACCTTGAGTGATCCACCTCGGCCTCCCAGAGTGCTAGGATTACAGGCGTGAGCCACCACGCCCGGCCTAAATAACATTCTTAAAATGACAAAATTATAGAAATGGAGAGCAGATTAGTAGTTGCCAGGGGTTAAGGTGGGACATGAGGGTGGGAGGGAATAGGGTGTGAGTTTTTATAAAAGGGCAATATGAGAGATTCTTATGGTGATGGAAAATGTGTATCTTGACTATTTTAATTTAAATATTCTAGTTGTGACATTGTACTACAGTTCATCAAGATGTTACCACTGAGGGAAACCTGGTAAAGGGTATAGAGGGATCTTTCTGCATCATTTCTTATAAATGCATGTGAATCTACAATAATTTCAAAATAAAAAGTTTAATTAAAAAAAGTGTGATGTCTAACAGGGAACTGGTTAAATAAACTATGGGGCATTGATCCAAAGTGGCTTTTAAAATAAAGGGCAGTAGTGCTATGTGTTGATACTGAAAAATCTGAGGGTAGGGTTGGAGGAAGGTATAGAACAGTGAATATGTATTATGACCTCTGTATCGGCAACAAAATATTTTACTAGAAGATATATTAATTTATTGGGTATCTTTTCAGGAGAAAACAATAATGGTAGTAACCTTAGAGGATCAGGGAATAGCAGGGGTTGGATGAGGCTCATTTTAAACCTTCCTATAATATCCGAAATTTTCTTTTTAACTTTTACTTTTTTCTTTCACTTTTTTAAAAGTATTAATAGGGGTTACTTGGATGATGGGCTAATAAGCCATTTTATCTTTTTAATTTTGTATAAGTGAGAAAAGCCTAGAAAACACCATTGAGGAAAAAACTATATTTCTTCAAATAAAGGGAACATGCTGATTTCTCACACAGCTCCTAGGATTTTTCTTTTACTCCTTCACTATTCTGTAGATCTTTACAATGGTGTAAATGAGTTACAATTTTACCTTTGCTGCCATCATGTGATATTTACTGAGCATCTCCCATGTAGCAGGCCCTGTGCTAATCCCAGGGATTACGGCTGGAAAAAGTCTCAAGCCTCTCTCTAGTAGATGTATCAGAGATTATAATACATGTAGTAATCATAGGCTACTATGAAAATATGGAGGAGGACAATCTAACTCAGCTCAGGAGGTGGGGAGTTGGAAAAAAAAAAAAACAAAGCCAGGGTAAGTTTTCTGGAAAAGAGGCCTGAACATGGTCTTAAAGACTCCCTGGGAAATATACCTGGAAAACACCAGTGGATTTATTTTTAACTATGTTAACCTTACCAACGTTACTAAAAACAAAGGCAGGAACCACAAAGGCTATCAATAGAAGATTTTTAACAATGTATTCAATACATTCTCTTTTATGTCTTTTTAAATGGTAAAGTACAAGTGCTTGCCAGATGACTGTCAGACTTTGTTCTCTTTGTCCAGGTACTGCAGTCATACAACATGAGAAAATGACCCCTGCTTCTCTCACTTTGTAAGTTTCTTCTATTGTCTATTTCTGATCCCTGAGAACTCAACACTCTTACTCCCATCTGCTTTTCAGGAATCCACAGGACCAAAGCACAGGGAGGCCTGAATACCTCATCTCCATCTCCGGTCTCAAGTGTCCATCAGCTCTCCATACCAAATGCCAGCCCCTTCCCAGAATGAGTTAACTGTCCAGGTAGGATTGAAATAAAGGCCTAAAAGGAATACTCAGAAGCATAAGTACAACTCTGTGGGATGACTATTTTCTTAATGTTTCTCACAAAGCTAGAATTGTTCCCATTGTCCCCTCAATTGTTCCCATTGAGCCCATTAGGCTCCTAAAAATACTTTCCCAAGCAGCCTGTAGCACTAAGTATACACAGCAAAATGATGAGAAGAAAGAAAAGGAGACACAAAATAAAAGGAGATAGCTACTTTATAGGGTTTTTTTGGGGGGGATGGGGATGGGGCAATAAATTATGTTTTACAAAAAACAGTATAGCTGGCATGAGGATTTCCATTTGTTGTAATTTTCACTCCTCCCTAGTAGATACAACGCTGGTCAGACCAATTATTTCTCCACAAACCTTGGGTCTAAACATAGAACACATTCTACATTATCCAAATGGCAAATGCCCAAAGGAAGACCTAAATTTGGGTGCTCTAAATTATCAAAAGATTAAACTATGAATAGCCTGGAATGATCATGTCTTTTCTCCGAGAAAAGTTCATTTTAACTTTCCTTGACTTCAGTGTACTACAAATAGTGGTCTCTCTAGTTCCACTTTACTGATTAACGTAATTCTTTATAAAGTGTCACCAATGTGTCAAATCATGAAACATGGTTTACACAGTGCTTTATTTTTAAAGACAACTCAAGGCAGCATGCCAGAGGTGGCCCAAGACAACTGTCAGTGGCGTTCCTTCAGCCCTTGTGCTACCTTGTCCTCTGACAGTCCATAAGAAACTTGAGTGCAGGGTTGGGTCTTATTCTTTGAATCCTCCAGAGACTAATGCACAAAAGCATTCAACAAATCTGAATTTTTTTTAAAAGATCGACTTCCAACCTCAACTGACAAAATTCATTCAGATAAGCAATCAGGATTAAAATTATCTACACATAAAACATAAGAATTGAAAACTTTTAAAATTTCATGTAAATTAAAAAGTGCATATCATTAACATCAAATACTTCATTTCACCACATACCAGCGGGATACAGAGGCTGACACTTATAAAAGAACTTTTCAAAATATGTTGAACCATTACATGTCAATTTTCAAAAAAGGAAAAGAACATTTCACACTAAAAGATGACATCTGCCAAAAAAAAATTGTATCTGGACAATTTTCAAAGCAGAAAACCTGCAACTCTTTCCCTAACAAGCCAGAGATTCCATAGTTGGAATGTTTATGTGGTCCAAATGATCTCCTAGGGGGCTGAGGTGTATTTAGTGTGTGTAAGAGACTGAATATCAGAATTAATAAGCAGCATTTAGAAATCTCAACCCTAGGAAAGCTTGTAACAATTTAAGCCAGAATTAAGTTTTCCAATCTACTTAACTTAGTCAGAAACTCAAGATATAGGTTCATTACCATCCCAGGATCTCCCAACTCCAAAGGTCAGAATCCACTTAACAAGCGGCTCTCTCTATCCAAGATGAAACTGAGTTAAGCTAGAGATCATTTTGGATCTAGTCTCTCTTCTGATTATCAAAAAGGCAGAGCTGTCTTCTCATTAAGCTGTCTTGTGACATGCAGAGCCAAACTGTAACTTAAGAGCAACAATACACAGAGTTTGCTTTCTGCTTTGCAAAAAAAGGTGTATTTTTTCCCCCAATACCTATTAAAGTATACTAAGTCTACTTTCTAACTTTGATATTAGCAGGAGGAAGCAGCTAACTCCTTCCATCTTAAGGCTTTTTGAACAGCCCAAATCTTGAGGGGTAAGTAGTAATAACGGTTATCACTTAGTGCTTACTATATGCCAAGCACCGTTCTAAGCACATGTGTAGTACTAACCTACTTAAATTTCACAATCAACAGGTACGTTCTATTATTATTTCTCACTTTACAGATAAGGACACCGAAAAACAGAAAACTAACATGTCTAAAGTCTCACAGTAAGTGAAAGGCTGGGGAATTTATGCACGAACGCGACTTACAACAGATAGCTGCATCTAACAGCAACTATAGATAGACTAAGGAGGGCTGCTCTGCCCAATAAAAATAAAATCATGTTCCACCTGGAAACAAGAACATCAGAATGTTCCTTTCCACCTTCTCTGGCCCAACTACCACGCCCCTCCCCTCATTGAAGTTGCAGGTTCTTCTGATACATCCCAGGGAAGGAGCCAAGAAGTTAATTAACCTTGAGCAAATAAGCAAACTCGCCTTTTCTGTCCTGGAAGGTAGAGAGTAAAGAAGGGGGCCGAGATTCCTAACAACTGGCGCGAGACACCAAATGGGAAGGTGGGCCTTAGAGTTACCTTGTACCGAAGCGCTTGGTGAATATCCGCAGCCAGCTGTCCTCGCCACCACTGCCCCTCCAGCTCCATGGGACCGGGCGGCGCGCCTCACCAGACGCAGCAACTTCAGTCTGAAAGACACATCCCAGACGCAGTCACCACCAGCTCCTTCCTACGACCCTTCGCGCCCCTTCCCTGAGGGCTGTGACCTCAGGCCACCCAGTGTGGCTGTTGATCTTCACCTGATTCGTCCTAAACCCAGCACCGATGCAGACCGGTTCCCTAACGCCACACATAACGCCCGACCTGCCCACTCAGGAGGAGCTGGCTTATTCTGGGAACTGCCCAACTGGGTGACGGGCAAAAGGGGATCAACTCGGGCCCCAAGTTGCCAGTGCGTGGCCCTGGGTGCAAGCTCTGGAAAAGCTGGAGCGGAGGCCTGGCTTCGGGCTCCCAGCGTCCTGGGTTCGAACTCTCCCGCCGACCCTGAGGAGCGGGAGACTTGGCACTAGTCATGGCCCCGCTGCGGTGAAAAGCTCCCCCAAGAAGCCCGGAGGTCAGTGTGTGCCTGGCTGGGGGGTGCCTGCTGAAGACCATCGGGCGCTTGCTCCTCCTCGGGAGCCCGGAGGAACTCACGGACCGCGCGGCCCCAGAATGGCGAACAAAAGGCCGGGCCGGCCAGGCTCCGCGCCTCGCCCCGGGCCGGGCCGGTGCCCCGCGCCCAGTCCAGGCCCGCCCGGCCCTACGGCAGCTCCCTTACCCGGAACCGCGGCCCTCACAGCCCCAGCCCCGCCGGTGTGCTGGGGGCGCCGGCCCCGCTCATGCTGCAGACAGTCGGCAGCCAAGCGCCGGCCTCAGCTCGGGCCCAGCGCCGGGGCGCTCGCGCCGCCCATTGTTAAAGGACCGGCAGGCGGCTCCGCGTACAAAGCCAGCGCGGGGCACAGGCGGCCCGCTGCTGCCAATCTCGTCTCGCGATACAGTGGGGTCGCCCCGAGCCGCCCAATCGGCTGCCGGGCCGGGCCCAGGTGCAGCGCCCGCTGAGCCCCAGCCTGGGCCCGGGCAGCATCCTGGGCGGTGCCTTTGGCCTCGGCTTCGGTTGCCCAAGAGCTCTGCCACCACCTAGCGCGAAGTCGGACTGAGGGTGGCTGAGGTGGGAAGTGCACTGGAGAAATTATAACGTTGATCACTGCAATGGCCAATCCAGCCAGGCCACTCACCTGCTGAGAACCTTCGATGGCTCCCTGGTGCCCGGAGGAAAGTTCCGATGCCTCAGTCTGGCATTTAAAACCCTTCACAGCATGGATTCAATCTGCCCTATCTCACATTGCAACAGCCCCATATATCTTAGAGGCTGCTCTGTGGGATCATCAGTCTTTCCAAATCTGCTTTAGCTGTTTTAACAGCCCCTAAATAACTTTTTCTGTGAAACTCCGATCTCTTAACTTCCACCTCAAAAACCACCCTTCTAGAAACCTAATTAATCTCTTCCCCCTTCTTATTTCCTTTGCTTTAGAGATTCCCAAGAGCTTTGAATGAAGGGAATTAAGATTACCTTTAGTAACCCTGCTTGTCAAATCCATAGTGAATGTAATTAGCCATCTGTGGCAGTAAGTCAGGAAACGGCAAAACTGAAAACACTCCAACGTCAATTAAGGTGATGTGGGAGCTGAAATGTGATTAACAGAAACCTAATCAAATGCATTTTAACCTGTTTGGTGGACTATCACTAAAGTGGATGGTCACCAAAAGATTGATCCCCACTTTTCTGAAACTGTATATCAGCCTCCTTTAATATTAAAAAAATAAATATTAAAACATAAAACCCCAACACTTTTACTTTGAATCCTTTTCCAAAAAGATGCATAATGATAAAGAACTACTACTAAGTGATGAATGCGTGTTACGTGCATCTAAGTTTATCACAATGGCATCTTCATACACTTAAAGAACAGCAGCGAGCCATAGTCCACCTATAGACTATGCCTATGCCCAGGAGAGCAGGGCTATAGAAACCAATGGCAAGAAAAAGGAAACTTAGAAGCAGAGGTTGGCAGAGCCCAGAGAGGCTGTCCTGGCCTATTTCAGTTGCAGGGGTTTCTCTAGAAAGGAGATAGACAACAGCAGGCTAAAAGCTCCATGCCATTTTTAATGGCATTTAAATAGTATCTACCTCCTGAGTTTCCAATTCATGACTAATGAGCAACTTTATGTCAATAATTTGGCTTCCAAATGACTTAAATATCCAGGGCCTATTTAAGAACCCTTTCAGAAAAATAGGTCACAGACTATAATCATCAGTATAATAAGTAGGTTGTCTCATGGTTTCTACTTTGAAGGTATTGTTCACTGGGAGATATTTATTCAGAAATCATTCTTTTATTATTTTCTGGATTTGCCTCATGTGATGAGAGGACTTCAATGTTCATTTCCTTTTATAGTTTAACATTCATTTTATAGACATTAATCTACACACACATATGTATTTTTCCCCAGTGTGTCTTAGATGATAAATCCCTAAAATGCAAAATTCAGGTTTATTATGATTTCTTTTTAAATTCCTATAGAGCAAGGTGGACACAATTAAGGTATTTACTTAATTCCTAAAGTCTTCTCATAGAGTTTGAATGGGAGAAACATAACGAACAACAAAAAAACATGTCCCATGGTGACAACTGCTGTGAAGAAAAACAAACAGAAACAGAGGTTAGAAAGTGACCATGGGTAGACTCTTTATATATATATATGAAGGGGTTGGGGGTTGTGAGAAGGCATGCTCAAGTTGCCTTGTTTGTTGTTGTTGAGACAGTCTCACTCTGTCACCCTGTGTAGAAACAGTCTCACTCTGTCACCCTGGGTAGAGTGCAGTGGCGTCATTGTAGCTCACTGCAACCTCCAACTCCTGGGCTCTAAGTGATCCTTCTGCCTCAGCCTCTTGGGTAACTGGGACTACAGGTGCAGGCCACAAAGGCTGGCTGGGTCCTGCCTCTGCTTCTTTTGGTAGAGACAGGGTCTAAGTCTTGCTCAGGCTAGTCTCAAACTCCTGAGCTCAAGCAATCCTCCTTCCTCAACCTCCCAGAATGCTAGGATTATAGGCGTGAGCCATGGCACCAGGCCAAGCCAAGCCCAGCTGACTTTGTTTTATGATAAAGTGAGGCATGCAAAGGCATGAGGGAAAAGGAGCGAGAATACACATAATCTGGTGGCTGAGCCTGCCAGGCAGACGGAACAGCAAATCTCTAAGGAGAACATATGTTTGGCATGAAAATAGGGGCCAATGTATGTCTGCAGTGAAGACGAGATAGGAAGGACATTCCAAGTGTAGGAAGCAGTGATCATCAGCAAAGGTATGAAAGGATGAAAGAAAAAAAGGCAGAACATCTACATAAAGGGCAGAGAATGGAAACTGCAGAGTCCAGTGTGACTGCAGCATAAGGCACAGGTGGGTTTGGCAAAAGATGAGGGAGGAACCACATTCTCTGGAGAGCTTTTGTAACTCACTAAACTTTAGGCAATGGAAAGGTTCTGGTTTTAAATTGTTTGTTGAAATTTTTAAATGAATACATACAAAAGGTAAGACATTCAAACAGTAGAAGACTATATACAGTGACTAGCAGGTATTCCTCCCTCCTCTAATCCCAGTTCTTCCAGAACCACCACTATTACTCTTTTATACCCTTATAGGGGTATACAGGTATTTATGACCACGCATATATATATAACCCCCTTGACCTATTTTGTACACAAATGATAGCACATTACACACTGTCTTGTGTACTTAGCTTTTGCCATACAGAATATTCTGGTGAACATTCCATAATAGAATTTCCAGGATTACTTTCAATGGCTACATTGTATTCTACTGGATGCAAGGGAGTAGGAGCCAGAAGTCCTGGGCTCTGGTTCTTGGGTCTTGATTTGCTGCTATTTGTAATCTTCAACTCACTGCAACTACTATTCATATCCACCGTCAACATTCTTGCTGAAAGTACCATCATTTCTCACTTGAACTTGTACAACAGTCTCTTAACTGGTTTTGTTGCCACTACTGTCTTTCTCCAAAATATTTGTCACCTAGTAGCTGGAGTGGTCATAAAAAGGTAAATCACACCTGTTAAAAACTTGGTATGGAAGAGTTTCTAGATCACATTTCCAAACTGTTTTTGCCTGTTGCAGAATGTTAAGGTTAGTTTTTAAGTCTGTTTTCAAAAATAGATGCCAGACTATGTAGACATTTATAATTTGTAATTTTCAAATTTTAAAATGTTTTATAAGATCTACTTCTGGATAAGATGGCTGTGATAGTTAATTTTATGTGTCAACCTGACTGGGCCACAAGGTGGCAGATATTTGGTTCAACATTATTCTGGGTGTGTCTGTGAGGGTGTTTTTGGATGAGATTAATATTTGAATCATAGATTAAATAAAATGGATTGCCTTTCCTAATGTTGGTGGTCCTCAGTTGAAGCCTGAATAGAATAAAAAAGCTGACCCTTCCTTGAGTAAGAGGGAATTCCTACTGCCTGATTTATTTGAGCTGGGACATAGGTCTTTTCTGGCCTTTAGATTCAAACTGAAACATCAGCTCTTGCATCTTGAGCCTGCTGCCTTTCAGACTGGAGCTACAACATCGATTCTCTTGGTCTCCAGCTTGCTGATAGTGGATCTTGGAACTTCTCAGCCTCCATGATCATGTGAGCTAATTCCTTAGTTTATATATCTATATCTATCTCCTTCTAATATATACATTTACACACATACATGCATATATAGACATATACACACACCCATCCTATTGGTTCTGTTTCTCTGCAGAACCCTAATACAATGGATTAAGCAAACTTCACCCTCTTTTTTCCCACTGAGTGTAGATATAAAACTTGGACAGACTGCATGGAGCAGCTATTTGAAGACATTGAAAAGTAAATAGTAGCAGCAATTCGGGAAGAAGACTATAATCTGTAGTATCACCAAAGTGGTGGTGAGTTACGCATTCTTCCACCAGCATCCCCCCAGCCTGGATTCAGGCAGCCTAAAATCTAGCAGTGGGCACTGGGGCACAGAGAGAGCCCTTGGAGAATCCCTTTTGTCATGAGGAACAGGAAGGGAGTCTCACTATGTTGCCTAGGCTGGTCTCAGACTCCTGACCTCAAGTGATCCTCCCATGTCAGCCTCTCAAGTAGCTGGGATTACAGAGCATGGTGACTTGGGTCTGCCTGTCTTTCTTTTTTCCTTTCTCTTCTGCTCTAGCTCCCAGGCAATTGACAGCAGTTTGGTGGTAGCCACTAGAGTGGTGATAGGGGCCCACGCAGGTGCCTAAAACCAACAGGAGGGGAGCTTCCTATCTGGAGAAGCTTTGGTTGCTTTTTTTGCTCTTTGTTCTCCCACTGCTTCACTCTGGATGGAGGTACAATAGTGAGAAGCACAGGCAGAGAGTTATAATGAAAACTACAGCTTTATGTATGTAGAACCAAAAATGGGAGCCCCAGAGAATGAAAAACACTGGGGAGACTATGGAGAGGTGGGAGGAAATGATCCCATGAAGTTGTTATAAACAACTGGGCTTACCTCTTAATTGTGCATGCATAGATCCACTCTGGAAAGACCAAAAACTTAGTGAACTGCCCAAATCTCAGGCTGGCCACTAAGCAATACACACATGTAACAGATCTGAGTAGCACTAAAAGGCTTTGAAAATGGAACTGACATTGAAACCACAATCCACAGAAGGCTAGCCAGAACTTTCAGCCTGAACCCAATCAGGTTGATTCCTGGCTACAACAAAAATGTCAACATTTTCCATAATATTTAAATAAGGCACATATCTCTTAACATATAACATATTCAAATTGCCTCAGATACAATCCAAAGTTACTCAGCATATGAAGAACAAGGGCAAACCTCAATTCCTGTGGGAAAGACAATCAACAGACACCAACACTATGACAGAGAATTATCTGACAAGACTTTAGAACAGCTATTATAGGAATGCTCCAAGAAGAGCAAAATTTCCTGAAATGAATGGAAAGATAGAAAGTTTCAGCAAAGAAAGAGACTATATAAAGAACCAGATAGAAATTTCACAACTAAAAATATACAAAAAAACCCAAAATTAAAAAAAATTCATTGGGTGGGATCATTAGAATAGTAAACTTGAAGATAGAGCAATAGAAATAATACAATCTGAAAAAAAGGTGGAAACGGCCAGGTACTGTGGCACACACCTGAAATCCCAGCTACTTGGGAGGCTGAGACAAGAGCTTGCTTGAGCCCAAGACTTTGAGTCCAGCCTGGGCAACAAACAAGACTCCATCTCAAAAACAAAACAAACAAACAAACAAAAAAAACAGACAGAAACAAATGAACAGAGACTTGGAGACCTGTGGGATAATACCCAATGGTCTAATGTTTATGTCATTGGAGTCCCTGCAGGAAAGGAGAAAGAATATGGTACAGAACAATATTAGAGAAAATATCTAGCTGTTGGTACAGAAGAAAGGAAAAACAGAGAAAAATAAATAAATAAAAAAGAGAAAATAATGGCTGAAAAAGAAAAATTCTTGAAAACAATCAGAGAGAAACAAGGCATTATTTATAGTTGAATAATGAAAGATTCAAAGGATGGTGGATTTCTCACCAGAAAGTAAGAGACCAGAGAGAACTAAAACAAGATTTTTAAAGTGCTGAGAGAAAAGAACTGTCAACCCAGAATTCTATATTCTGCAAACACATCCTTCAGAAATGAAGTTGAAATAAAGACATTGACAGATGAAGGAAAACAAAAGAATTTGTTGTCAGCAAACCTGCTCTAAAAGAATTCCTAAAGGACATTTTTTAAACAGAAAGGGAATGATACCAGAAGGAAACTTGGCATATCAGGAATGAAGAACAGAATGATAAATGTCTATGTAAACACTCTTCTCTACTTGAGGTCTATAAAGTATATTTGATGGTTGAAAGCACAAATGTTAACATTGTCTTCTGATGTTTTCAATGTATATTTCATCAGGTACAATATATGAGAAAACTACACCATAAAGACAGAAGGATAATGGAATGCGGTAAGATTTCTACATTCTACTTGAAGTGGTAAAAAGTAGATTCTATATAGATAGTGAAAAGTTAAATATGTATTAGCATAATTCCTAGAGAAACTTCTAAAAATATAGACAAAAACATATAGTCAAAAATATAATAGATGTATTAAAATGAAATACTAAGAAATGTTTAAATAACCTAAGAAAGCAGGAAAGAGGAAACAATGAAACAAAAACAGAACAAATAGAGGACAAATAATAAAATAGTAGACCTAAGTCCCAACATACCAATAACTACATTACATATAAATGGTCTAAATATACCCATTAAAAAAGAGATTGTCAGATGGTATTAAAAATACCATAACCCAAATATATGCTATCTACAAGAAACTCACTTCAAATATAATTTTATAGGTACATTAAAAATAAAAATATGAAAATAAATATATATACCAGGTAAACCCTAATCAAAAGAAAGCTGGAGTGGCTACATTAACATCAGGCAAAATAGACTTCAGAGCAAAGAAAATTACTAGGGATAAAGCGGATTGCATAATGATAAAAGGGTTAATTCACCAAGAACACATAAATCCTAAGTGTGTGTGCACCTAACAGCAAAGCTTCAAAATACATGAAGCAAAAACTAACAAAGGTGAAAGAAGAAATAGGTAAACTCATAATTACAGTTGGCAACTTCAACATACCTCTCTCAGTAATTGATAGAACTAGTAGATGGAAAAACAGCAGTGATATAGAAAAATTAAATAATGCATCAACCAACTGAATCAAAAGAAATTCCCATCAGTAGAGGAATGGTTGAATAAGTTATAATAAATAACATGCACAACCAAGGCTGCAACGTACAACTCCAGGGGTTGTTGCACATAAACTTTGAGTTGTGTGGTGCATAACCTGCTTAAGTGTATTTAATGGTTCTGCCCACACTATAGACTGTTATGCACTCCTTAAGAAGAATGAATAATTCACTTGAGGGATTTTCACTATTTTTGAAGGAGAAAAGCAATATGCAGAAAAATATACATAACGTGATCTCATTTTTCTAAGATAAACAGGAACAGATGCATATATATGCATGTGTGTGTGTGTGTGTGTGTGTGTTGGCATATGAATATTTGAAAATGTTGGTTAAGTGAAAGGATACATACTTAGTTGGCAAGGAGGTGGGAGAAGTAAATAATGTGAGTGGAGGAGGGAAGAACAGTGGGATAGGGACCCAAGCAAAAAAGGAAAAGAAAAATAAAACCTGCACTTAAAAACATGGTCACATTTATGCACTTATACAAATGAGTAATAATGAGTAATAAAATGAAAAGATTTTTAAAAAAATGAAAAAAGAAAATGAGTATCTGTAAAAAGTTTTTAAAGCAATCTCAAATATAAAAAAGGAAAAATATTATTTTATTCAGTAGCTTAAAACCTTTCAACGTTTTCCTAATGCACTGTAAATAAAATCTAAACTCTTTACTATGACCCATGTGGTCGGGTCCTGATGTACACCTCACCAGCCTTATGTGCTACTACACTCCCCTCCCCAGGCAAGTCTCTTTTTGGACTGAAGACCTTTGCAATCAAAGTTTACTCTTGAATATTTTTATCACAGGTCTTTGCACTACTGGCTTCCTTTCACCTGTAGGTAGACTGTGAGTTGCCCACCCAACAGCCACCTTCCTCTTCTTCCTCACCAACAGAATGATGATTTTAGTTGGGGGAGCAATGTATCCATGTAAAACACTTGATCTCCCAGCCTCCCTTGTAGCCATGAGAGCGATACAGTTCTGGCCAGCGGGATATAAGTTGACGATACTGGGAATGATCTCCTGGGAAGAGTTTTTAAAACAGCAAAACCAGCTGGCATACTCTACCATCCCACTCCTTTTCTGTATTTTCTGGCCATAAAATGCTTGTGAAAGTACTCAAAGTGTGCTCCCCAGTCAAGCAGTCTCTATATCACCTGGGAATTTATAAGTGCAAATTATCAGGCCCCACCCTAGACCATAGATTCAGAAACTCTGGGGGTGGGGCAAGCATCTGTTTCAACAAGCCCTTCAGGTGATTCTTGCTGAAATTGAAAGCCACTGAGGTAGAAGATAGAAGCCACCTCAGAGAGGGCCAAGAAGTTGGATGAAGCTAGTATGCCTACAACATCATGGAGCCACTACACCAGACTTGGACTGCCTCCTCTGGACCTGCAGTGATGTGAAAAAGTAATCCCTATTTGGCTATGCTACTGTGGTTAGGTTTCTACTACATGAAGCTGAATGCACTTCTAATTGATAAATCATTGTTTAAATCTCAGCTTAAATGTTATTTCCTTAGAGAAGTCTTCCCTGACTACTCTGCTTACAACCTTCATCTCCACCAAATACTTTCTTTATCATCCCATCCTATTTGTTTCCTTTATAGTACTCAAATCATGTCTTGAAATTTTCCCATTCACTTGCTGTTTATATGCTATGGTTTCTTTGCCCTGTTAAGAATGTAAGCTTCACACCTGTAGGTAGGGTCTTTGTCTTTTCGCTGCTGTACTCCAGCACATACTCAAGTGTCTGGCACATAATGGATGCTCCCTAATTATTTGTGCAATGACTTAAAAAACTTTAAAATTATACATTCCATTTAAAATAATGTACTTATAATTAATTATTTTAATTAAAATAATGTACTTTTAATTTATGTAATTGAAAGTACATAAATTGATTAATGTACTTTTAATCAATTTTCATTAAATGAAAAATGATTCATTACATATAATTTCACAATTTTCAGGGAAAAAATTTAGTTGTAAAAAAACCACATACAATATGGAAAGGTCCTCTGTGCTTGCCTGTGAACACTTGCTACCTTACTCGTAAGTGGCCTATCAATTATAAAGCCACAAACAACTAATAAAATAGCTATGTAAACATTCAAAGCTCCACAGAAGTGAACTACATGAATTCAGTATTTCTTTGGCAACTTCATCTTTCCATCAGCATCATTTTGACTTGATAAAAAAATTTCATGTTACATTTAAACACAAACATTCAAATAAAAATAAAAATTCTTATTAGTTTCTAGTGCATGCCACCAGACATGCACAATTAGATTTTAACTTGGGAGGAAAAAACATTCCTTCACCTACTTTGCTTTTTCTAGTAATCTCAAGCTTGGTCTAACATTACTGCAAATAAATGAGGCCTTCTCTGGCACAGGCACATGCAGGGACATTTGGGTAAGGGATGCAGATTGGGGGTTCCCTTTAGATGAATTTGGGGTCTCTGGTCTCTGCTTGTGAGAGTGAAACAAGGAACCCCAGTGCCTCTGTCATGGGAGAGATGAATTATCTTTCTCTTATCTTTACCTCATATAAAACTGCTCTGGCCAACCTTTGGAAATCTGTATCCTTTGATTATTTCTTTTAAATAATAAGTTGTTAAGTCACATTTAAGTAAATTGTATAAATATTTTTCTCAATAAAGACAAAATAATCAATGAGAAGAAAGTATAGTGCTTCCTACTTAGATCCCTGTCCACTTTTTCTTAAGGAACTCCTAGGATTTAGATGGACCACCACTAGGGGCAAAAAAAAGGCAGCAAAAAGTGCCAGAGGCAGAGTGAGGGGCTGTTCTCTAAGGAAAAAAGGAGCCCTAAGATTTGTCAAGACCATTTCCTCCCTCACAGAATCAGGAGAAATTAGATAAGATTAGAGCTTCCTGGGAGTCCCTTCCAAATACTTGGAGGTATAAAGATTTCACATCAGTAGCAAACTTTCATCAGGTGTAAACTTTTGAGAGTCTTCAGAAGCTGATGTATCAGCCCAACATGGTAGACTTTCCTTTTTTTCTTTCTCAGTGAAATAACCTTTTATCTATGAGAGGCAATGACCTTAGGTTTCCATCTGAGTAACATCTACCTGAAATTATATCAGAACCAGCATCAAATGTACCAGCCTTACTTTTGTAATGACAGCATTTCGTAAGTCTGGGTTCATCCTTTTACAAGTGCATCAGAATTATCTGGGGGTGCTTGTTGAATATAATGCAGGTTCTGGAGCTCTACTCCCAGCCATTCTGCTTTAATAGGTCTTGGGTAGGATATGGGAATCTACATTTTCAACAAGGCTCTCCAGATGATTCTGATGGAGATGGATGGTGTGAGGCCCACAATTTGAGAAACATTGGCCTTAGGGGGAAAGGTCAGAATTGCTTCTTTCCCAGAATAAGCCTTACTGTAGACAGTGACCCGAGACAGCCAGATTTCCAAAAGGGTCCTCCGTGAAGAGGTTTCTGGTGAGGAGGTCATCTAGACTCATCCTGAATGACTCAGGGGAATAAATCTCCATACTGCCCAACTTGATAAGTGAATCAAAAATTGGGTTCAGCACTTGGCCAGATTTTAGAAAAAGCAGCAAAATCCCAAGATACCAGAAAAGTTTGGTTTGCTCCTGGTCTAGGGACTCACAGCACAATCTTTCTTTCCCTTTTTAAAATATTTTTATTATTTTTTCTTTTTATTTCTTTTTTTTAAATTTTTTTCCTTCTTGTTTCCCTTTCTTCCAGACCCAAAAAGGACACCAAAATCTTTTCCTTTTCTCTTCTTCCTTTTCACTTATATCGTGCTAAGGAAGCCAAATAAACCCACACAGACAATATGTTACTTGGGTATGAGTGAATGTACACAGCTAACGCAAATTCTGTCTGGGGAGATTCAGAAGAGTGAATTCCAGTTTGATACACGGCATCAATAACTGACTGTAGATCAGTGTATGGCATCTGGATGGGAAATCCTACAACCTGAATCAAAGACAGAACAACACATAAACCCACCTTACAATGAGGTAATCAGTAATTGTTGTACATAAAAAGATCACAGAAGCCTCAAATACATGGTAGTCATAATATACTAATAGTTTTTTGTAGGTGTTGATTATGTTCTAGGTATAACTGTTCCCATACATATTTAATCCTCAAACAACCCTATGAGGTAGGTAGTATTATAATCCCCACTTTACAGGTAGAGAAGAACACAACCAGGTCTCTCTGATGCTAGAGCCTAGCCTGCACATTTAACATTCCACATACTTGCACCCTTTCTAGACAGCAAACTGCCAATAAGGAAATTACTTGGTCCTACATATGAGAGCTTTAAGTGAGAATTTTTGAAGACTTTATTCAACATTGATTCAGTTTATATTTACTAAGTGACTACTTATGTAACAAGATTAACAGATCATGGAACATGGTCCTTTGCAAAATTATCTATTTAATAATACATAGTGACAATCATAAGCCTCTTTCAACCTTATACAGGAGTATTTTCCTAATCCTTACATCTGTTCACGTGTTCTTCCCATATGGTTGTGTAGTGCACTATCCTTCCTTGAGCTTACTCAACAAAATATATTGCAATTATCTGTTTCCTAGTCTGTCTTTCTAAGTAGTCCATCATCTCTGTGGATAACAATATCATATACGCCTTGTTTACTGCCATAACTTCAGTGCCTAGGACAATGCCTGGCACATAGAATAAAAATAATAAATAGCATCTACTAAGCATTTACTAGGTGTTGGGTGCTACAGTAAGTAGTAACACACAATCCTCAACAAAATGATAAAACAGATAACTATTTTTGTCCCTGTTATCCAATGGGGTAGAAAGTATAAACAGGTTAGGCAACTTACTCTAGATGAAAACTAGTGAGTGGTTAAGCCAGGATTTGAACACAGGCTGCAGGGTTCAGTCCAGGTTTATTATTGTTGATTGTATTATTAAATAGATACTTTTATATCAGAACACCAGGTTTTAAACTTTGGCTTATTTTTTACTATGCCTTGCTTATCTGTTTACCTCCTAATTCTATTTAAAATAAAGCAAAACAAAAACAACTTCCTCCCTACTCATGAATGGATAGTGCTGGCAGATCCCTTCCTGGCGGCCTAGGTACTCAACTCCAAACAGATTCCTTGCTTCCTCCTCTCAGAGACTTCCACTAGGAGACATCTTCCAGCCTATTATTGATGGTAAGGGGAATGAGGAGTCTTACTCTCAGGAGGCTGGGGTTTTCAAAAACCCACTGGACCAGTTCATAGGGGAGAGGAGGTGAAAGGATACCCAGAGCTGAGGGTAGGGTAGGAAAAGGAAAGGAGAATTCTAACAATATATCAGATGCCCACCATATTGCTTATGGACTTGTTTAGTTTGAGATGCCTTTTTGCCATCCAAGAAAATATCAATGGGCTAGTGAATATATAAGAGAGGTCAGGAGAGAGGTCCAGGCTTAATGTATACATTTAGGAGTATAGCTGGCCCTCCATATTGGAAAGTTCTGCATCCCATCCACTTATTCAACCAACCAAGGATCAAAAATATTTGAAAAAATAAAAAATAACAATATGACAATAAAAAATAATATGAATAAAAAACAGTATAACAATTATTTACATAGCATTTACATTGTATTAGGTATTATAAGTAATCAAGAGATGACTTAAAGTATATAGAAGGATGTACATAGATTATATGCACATACTATGCCATTTTATTAATATATGAGGGACTTGAGTATCCTTAAATTTTGGCATCCATGGAGGTCCAGGAACCACTGGTCCTTGATGACTGTAAGTTGCATATAGAAGATACTGAAGCTTGTCTGTGGTCCTCTTGCCCAGAACCAATGACAAAGAATCCAATCTATTACTAGAGATCATCTTTTACTTTCTTAGTTACAGGGTGGTTTCCTTCTGGGCATCTCTTTCCAAAGTCTAAAGCTCATACATCATAAAACATGTGACTGGTTTCAAGAAAATGTCATGCATTGTGGCCCTGGTAATAACTGTTTACTATATTTGAACAATTATTCTTGGTCTATAAGTAAATGCATTTTAAAGCCATAGCATCTATTTTCCAGGATCAAGACAAAAAGCATTTCAGAGATATTTAAGATTGATATTTAGCAATTAACATAGATAAAACAATGTCATTAATGCATTAAATTATATACAAACCCAATAAAGTTGTAGTAGTCTTTCAAATTCACTCTCTTTTTCATATGAAGCAAAGCTTCCTGTGCCAAATTCTAGCTTAGGAAGGATTTGTCGCAAAATAGAAGAACATTGTCGATTCCAACGTGTTGGGTGTTGAGGTCGCCATTCCATCATTTTACACTTTAGAGTCCTTTCAATCCTAAGATAAGATTGCAAAGATAATTTTATGACAAATTTAAACTCATCTAGTAAATATGATAATAGTTTTGTCACTTTATTCAGGTATGAGAACGATACTTTTTGGGCTTAGGAGGAAACCAGACCTCCATAGCTAGGGGTTATCTAGGGTTATCTAGCTAGTGGTTATCTATCTATTAATCAATCTGGGGAGAAGCAGGCCCTTGTTCGGCTTGGGAAGGCAAGAAGCTTCCTGGAGTAGAGAGAATGGGGACAAAGTATGGGTTGGTTGATGAGGTCTTCCTGAAAAGCCTCTGTGTGCAGGATGATTGTGTGCTATTGATTCTCTAACTGCAGTGTATGTTACAGACGAAACTGCTGGGAATTTCCTCTTGGTTGGCTTTACAATGCAACTAAGCAGTTGGAGTTTGCAGAAGGTCCCAACAGTGGCCATGCATCAGAATCCCCTGTAGGGCTTTATCAAAATGCTTCACCTCCAGATATTGATTCAACAGGCGTGGTCTCTGGTCTGGGATCCTGGCACTTGTATTTTTAAATAGTTCTAGAAGTGATTCTAATGAAAATCAGAAGTTGAGAACCATTTACATGCTGCATTTCTTTCTTTTTTGCTAAGAACTTGGATATGAGGAATGGGAATGACAGGGTATGGGGGAGGGGGCTATGTGCTAGTGAGAAAAGAAAGTGGCAAAACTATTTTTGTTATGGTCTGTTTTGATTGGTTGGTGGTGGCTTATGTGCCAGCCTGCTGTGTGAGTGTGAGTCACTGTAGGCAGTTAGATCTAGAGCCTCTGACATATCAGAGGAGTGAGGAGTAGGAGTGAGACCTGCTGCCAAGTCTGTGACCCTTTGCGCTTGACTGACCAACTCCTTAAGGCATTTGTGTGTATGTGTTTGGGAAAGTGGGGAGTGCCCAGGAGTGGCAGTGTTGTTTCTGCCACCCAACTGGGATGCTTTTACCATCCCCCAAGTCATGGGCCATTTACCTTCATGTCCTTTCAAAAGTGTTAGCTAGGCTGGGCATGGTGACTCACACCTGTAATCCTAGCACTCTGGGAGGCCAAGGTGGGAGGATCGCTTGAGGTCAGGAGTTTGAGACCAGCCTGAGCAAGAGTGAGACTCCGTCTCTACTAAAAATAGAAAAAGTTAGCCAGATGACTAAAAAGAGAAAAAATTAGCCTGCCATGGTGTCACACGTCTGTAGTCCCAGCTACTTGGGAGGCTGAGGCAGGAGGATTGCTTGAGCCCATGAGTTTGAGGTTGCTGTGAGCTAGGCTGATGCCGCGGCACTCCAGCCCGGGCAACAGAGCAAGACTCTGTCTCAAAAATAAATAAATAAATAATAATAAAAGTGTTAGCTACTGCATTATTATTACTACAGGCTCAACAGGCATCTGTGTTAAGAACTTTCCAACGGTGACCCACAATGTTTCCCAGAGTTAACTTAGACTGTCCTTTGAAGGAAAGCCCTGGATGGCTGAGGGGTCACTTTTCAATACATGCACCAAGAGACAGGTGGTTCCATGGAACTAACTATGACAATCTCCCTTTCATGTTGTGTTGCTGAATGTAGCAGGTATTTTGAAGGGCTGGGTCAGGGGACTGACAGGTGACTGAACAAGAGATTAGGAAGAAAACACAGTACCTGTTCTTTAGATCTTCTACCATGCTTTTATTAGTATCAACGTAAGTTATTTCTTCAGGCTAAAATACAGACAACCAAAAGTTAGGAAAGAGTCTATAGAGACCATTTTTACATCACAGTCACCCTGGAGTGCTAGCTAAAATGAGGAGGGACCCAAACCAGGCTCTTGTGGCAGAAATACTTCATCCCATGTGTAAAATGTAGACCCCAGGATTTCCTTAGACACATGCAAACACAAAGAACTGGATCCTGGCAGCTGAAAGAATCAAATAGTCAAAGAAGGAAGAAGACAAACTGTGTTAGAAGAGTAATAATGATGTCTGACGTTTATTGAGCATTGCATATGTGCCAGGATTTACATGTATTACTTTATTTTAAAATCTTTAAAGACCCTAGAGCAGTAAGCATACTATTGTCCCTATTTTAAAGATGAGGTAGCTGAGACTCAGAACAGAGAGGTTAAGTCACTTTGTCAAGGTCACAGTGGAAAAGACCAGTATAGCTGCCAAAGATTATTTGGTAGAATCAATGAGCATGTCAAATGCTTCTTTGAATAAATGAATGGGGACAGCAGGTCTGTCTTACCTATGAAAAATATCTTCCTTTGTAAATCCATACTCCTGCCCCATGCACTGGGGAAGCGTCTATGGGTCTTCCTGCTCGTTGCTGCTGCCACTCTCTGCTGGGACTATTCTGTTTCCTGACTTCCATCTAGGCCAGCTCCTGCTCCCCCTTCCCACTCATCTTGTCCTCACTTTTCCCCAGGAAGCCCCTACAACTTTTCCTCCCTCAGGTCGTCTGGTGGCCATGCTCCCAAAGTACATTCATTTCTTTTCTAACGGCATTTATCCCTGTGTGCTGCACTTGCTTGTTTCCTTTGTTTCCTCCTCTAGAAACCAAGTTCCAAGAACACCAAGACATGTCTTTTTCTTTGGAGTATCTACACCTAACATAGCACTGGCTCATAGCTGAAATCAATAAACATCACTTGAATGAATAAGAGAATGATCATATATTAAATAAATGAAACCCTCATTTCCAAATAGATCTTTCAGCCCCTAGGAGGCAGCAATGCTTTGGTCACAGCTTTAGGATGGGAAAGCAAGGCATGAGTTATAAGAGGTTGTGAATGTCTGCTCAAGAGAGATAAGCACATTTCCCCTTCTTTAAAATAACTTTTCAAATGGGAAATATCAAAATACATATATATGCTTGCATCTGCATGAAGAATGTTAGAAGGATGCCCAAAAAACGCTGACAGTAATTATTTCTTCCAGTGTGGGAAAACAATGTGAAGGGGAGAGAAATGCTTCATTTTACACACCGGGTATTCTTTGGTTTCTTCTCTCACAGCCACCATGCATTCTTTTTTTTTTTTTTGAGACAGAGTCTCACTCTGTTGCCTGGGCTAGAGTGCCGTGGCATCAGCCTAGCTCACAGCAACCTCAAACTCCTGGGCTGAAGCGATCCTTCTGCCTCAGCCTCCCGAGTAGCTGGGATTACAGGC
>CAUYRT010061815.1:0-14954 GCA_963574885.1 Lepilemur ruficaudatus | reverse complement strand
TTTAATGGGGTTGTTTGTTTTTTTCTTGCTGACTTGTTTGAGTTCTTTATAGATTCTGGATATTAGCCCTTTATTGGCTGTATAGTTTGTAAATATTTTCTTCCATTCTGTAGGTTGTCTATTTGCTTTGTTGATTATTTCCTTTGCTGTGCAGAAGCTTTTTAATTTGATGAGGTCCTATTTATTTATTTTTGTCGTTGCTCTAATTGCCTTTGGCGTCTTACTCGTAAATTCTTTGCCTAGTCCAATGTCTAGAAGAGTTTTTCGTACATTTTCTTCTAAAATTTTTATGGTTCCATGTCTTACATTTAAGTCTTTTATCCATCGTGAATTAATTTTTTTTTTTTTTGAGACAAAGTCTCACTCTTTTGCCCAGGTTAGAATGCCGTGGCATCAGCCTAGCTCACAGCAACCTCAAACTCCTGGGTTCAAGCAATCCTTCTGCCTCAGCCTCTTGAGTAGCTGGGACTACAAGCGTGTGCCACCATGCCCGGCTAATTTTTTTATATATATTTTAGTTGGCCAATTAATTTCTTTCTATTTTTAGTAGAGTCGGGGTCTCACTCTTGCTCAGTCTGGTTTTGAACTCCTGACCTTGAGCAATCCGCCCGCCTCGGCCTCCCAGAGTGCTAGGATTACAGGTGTGAGCCACTGTGCCTGGCCTTATATCTCTATTTTTGTACCAGTGCCATGTTGTTTTGGTTACTGTAGCCTTGTAGTACAGTTTGAAATCTGGTAATGTAATGCCTCCAGATTTATTCTTTTTGCTTAGGATTGCTTTGGCTGTTGGGGCTCTTTTTTGGTCCCAATGAAGCATAGAATTATTTTTTCTAGATCTGTAAAATATGACTTTGATATTTTGATAGGGATTGCATTGAATCTGTAAATCCCTTTGGGCAGTATGGACATTTTAATTATATTGATTCTACCAATTCATGAGCATGATATGTTTTTTCCATTTGTTTGTGTCATCTGTGATTTCTTTTCTCAGTATTTCATAGTTCTCTTTGTAGAGGTCTTTCACTTCCTTGGTTAAGTATATTCCTAGATATTTTATTTTCTTCATAGCAATTATGAGTAATATTAAGTCTTTGGTTTGACTCTCAGCTTGACTGTTATTAATATACAGAAATGCTACTTATTTGTGTACAGTGGTTTTGTAACTAAGATTTGATGAATTTATTTATCAATTCGATATAAGATCATATTATCAGTGAAAAGTGATAGTTGACTTCCTCTTTCCTGATGTGGATACCCTCTATTTCTTTCTTTTGCCTGATTGCTCTAACTAGGACTTCTAGAACTATGTTGAAAAGAAGTGATGATAGTGGGCACCATTGTCTTGTTCTAGTTCTTAGGGGAAATACTTTCAACTTTTCCCCATTCAGTATGATGTTGGCTATGGGTTTGTCATATACGGCTTTTATAATATTTAGATATGTTACTTCTATGCCTAGTTTGTTGAGGGTTTTTAATCATGAAAGAGTGCTGGATTTTGTCAAATGCTTTTTCTGCATCTATTGAGATGATATGATTTTTTTTGGCTTCTATTTATGTGGTGGATCACATTTGTTGATATGCATATATTGAATCATCCTTGCATCCCTGGGATGAAGCCCACTTGGTCATGGTGAATTATTTTTTAATGTGCTGTTGAATTTGGTTTGCTGGTATTTTGTTGAGATTTTTGTAGCTATATTCATAAGGGATATTGGTCTATAGTTTTCTTTCTTTGTTGTGTCCTTTCCTGGCTTTGGTATCAGGGTGATACTGGCTTCATAGAATGAGTTGGGGTGGATTCCTTCCTTCTTGATGTTATGGAATAATTTCTGTAGTATGGGTACCAGCTCTTCTTTGTAGATCTGGTATTATAGAATAAATTTGGCTATGTATCCATCTGGTCTAGGACTTCTTTGCTTGTTGGGAGATTTTTTACTTCTGCTTTGATGTTGTTGCTCATTATTGGTCTGTTCAGAAGTTCTATATCTTCCTGATTGAGTGTCAGGAGGTTTTGTGTTTCCAGGAATTTGCCCATTTTCTCTACGTTTTCGAGTTTATGTGCATAGAGATTTTTGTAGTATTCATGAATGATACTTTGTATCTCTGTGGTATCAGTTGCAATATCACTTTTTCATTTCTGATTGAGCTTATTTGGGTCCTTTCTCTTCTATTCCTGGTTAATCTAGCAAGTGGTCTACCAATTTTGTTTATCTTTTCAAAGAACCAACTTTTGTTTTGTTGATCCTTTATATTGCTTTTTTGTTTCCCATTCCATTTAGTTCCACTCTGAGCTTTATTATTCTTTTTTTCTGCTAGCTTTGGATTTGGTTTGCTCTTCCTTTTCTATTTCCTTGATGTGTTATGTTAGGTTGTTAAGTTGTGATCTTTCTGTCTTTCTAATGTAGGCATTTTGAGGCTGTAAATTTTCCCTTTAGGACTGCTTTTGCTGAATCCCACAGATTTTGATAGTTTGTGTCCCCTTTGTCATTCAGTTCAAGGAATCTTTTGATTTCCATCTTAATTTCATCATTGACCCAAGAATCATTCAGTAGCAGGTTGTTTCATTTCCATGACTTTGTGTAGATTTGAGTGTTTCTCTTGGAATTGATTTTTACTTTTATTCCACTGTGGTCTGAGAAGATACATGGTATGATTTCAAGTTTTTTAATTTGTTGAGATATGTTTTGTGACCTAAGATATGATTGATCTTGGAGAATGTCCCAGGTACTGATGAGAAGAATGTATATTCAGTAGTTTGGGGTAAAATATTCTATAAATGTCTGTTCATTCCATTTGCTCTAGAGTCCTGGTTTAAGTCCAGTGTTTCTTTATTTTCTGCTTTGACAATCTGTCCAGCTCTGACAGTGGGATGTTGAAATCCCTGGCAATTATGGTGCTACTATTCATCTCTTTGCTTAAATCTAGTAGAATTTGCTTTATGAATCCAGGAGCTCATGTGTTAGGTACATATGTATTTAGGATTGTTATGTATTCTTGTTGAACTGTTTCCTTTACAATTATATAATGACCGTCTTTGTCCTTCTTTAACATTGTTGATTTAAAGTCTATTTTATCTGATATGAGAATGGCTACACCTGCTCTCTTTTGGTTTCCATTTGCCTGGAATATTTTTCCCCATCCCTTCACCTTGGGTCTGTGTGAGTCCTTGTGGGTTTGATGTGTTTCCTAAAGACAGCAGATACTTAGGTTGTGTTTTTTCCTTCATTCAGCCAGCCTATATCTTTTAAGTGGGAGCATTCAGACTGTTAATGCTGAATGATAGAATTGATATGTAGAATGCTGTTCAGTTCACTATGTTGGGTAGTACCTTATTGCTTTTTTTTCTTTATTGTGCTATTGTTTTATATAAGCTATGAGCTTTATCTTTTGGGTGATTTTGTACTGTTGGGTATCTATTGTGCTGATCCATGTATAATGCTGCTCTGAGTATATCCTGCAGGGCAAGTCTGGTTATGACAAATTCCCTTAGTGTTTTCTTGTCTAGGAAAAACTTTATTTCTCCATCAATTATGAAAGTTAGTTTTGCAGAATATAAAATTGTACGCAGGCTTTTTATTTACTTTAAATTCTCATCTCTTGATATTTGTTTTTTTCTGAGGTAAGTACACAATTGTCCACATTTACTTGGATGTATTATGAATGAATGGAACAGTAAAATATACCATGATGGAAAGAACAATGGCTCTGTGTCAGACAGACTCAGTTTTAAGTTTTGATGCTACAACTTGCCAGATGTGTGGCCTTAAGCAGATCACTTAATCTCTGTGAGTTTCAGTTTCCTCTCTAGTCAGGACAATAATGCCCACTGTACAAGGTTTTAAAAGACTGTCTGGAGCACCTAGTAGAGCACTTGCCCCAGAGAAAGTGCTTATTTTAAAAGATGGCCTGGATCTGAGAATTTCTCTGCTCTGATATTGTTAGGGTTTTTATTCAACTGCCCATGGTGGAAATTGTAAGCATGCCAAGTTAATTCAAACTTTCATTCCAAAGACAGTCACAGAAGCATAAAATAAAGCTTTGTAAAATGTTCCTCTAATTACCATCAAATTTCTAAACAATATTCCAGAGTTGTTGGAAAAAACAGTAATGGGCACAGATACCAAAGGTTAATAGAGATTCTCAGAAACATTAGCTCTTCCCTTGCTGCCTCTCCCTGACTTTTTTATTCTTCATAATGAGAGATGTTTTTTAAAAGTGAAATTCCCCTTCCTCTTAAAAGTGTCTTGCTATAGTAATTCTATTCTCAACTTAGAAAGTTCAAGTAACTACTTATGGGAAAATGAACCACATCTTTACATGGAGTGCTGCCATTTATAAGGGCTTACCAAATTGAATCAGGTAATATCCTAAAGAACTGTGAAAATAAAGCTCAAACTTGAGATCTGTACACTTGACTTAAAAATGCCAGAATGAACTCAGTTTCAAATTTTTCATCACAATAAACAAGTTCCTAGGACTTTCATCTAGTTTAGTCTACTCTCAATTTCTAAAAACCAAAATGGACTTTCTAGCCTCTATGTTCCTCTCATTCATTTTATATTACAAATGTTTTTCATTCAGACCAGACATGTTGCCAAATATTTCTTCTACTTTTTAAAGTAGATGTCAGCCAGAGAGGAATGTACTTCTTCCTTGACAAGAGGGTTCTGAAGTGTCCTCTAAGCCAATTGAATTCTCAACACAAGATCAATAAAACAAGAGTATAATGAAACCCAGGTGTTATACTAATTATTAATTTAACCATAAATGAACAAAAGAGAAATATTAATCCTTGATGCAAGTTGTTGTGTTATTACAGAATCTATCATAATGAAGTAATGACCCCACTTTGCTCAGAGGTTAACCGTACAAATGGTTCTGTATTGACCAAATGTTAATGAGTTGTGTGTGTGGCAGCAGATGAGCAGGAGATGGCAGAGGAAGCTATGCAATAGGTAGGTAATTACAATGGAAGTCATGTCTTGGGTAATGAGTGGGATTCACATCACATCTTTTCAGTCACAGCACAATTTCTCCAGCTCTGTTTATAGTAATCTGTGGGATTATTTGATGGAAAGGTGACATTTTGCCTTTGGAACAAATTTTTCTCATAGAAAGCACAATTACCCACTGATACTGTGATACACAATTAGACACAGTAATGCTGGGTAATTTAGATTTTTTTAAACATACTCACAGTGGATACATTGTTCATTAGCACATGAGATTCTTCAGTCCTTTTATATAGCCCTCTTGGTCTAAATGCTTTGGCAGTATGTAAATTGATATGTTCTGAAATTTTTTAATTGTCTGTTAGTTAAATAAGAAGTTTCAGGAGAACACTAGAAGCTCAAACTAATATGTGTGATGGATCAGATCTTTATGGTATGCAGACATTGCGTTTCAAGGAACATTATTTGCCTCCTATTCTGTCTAAACCCATTTAACAAAAAAATCCATATTATAAAGGAATTTTATTGTGGTATAAAATGTAATATGTTGGAAATATGTATTAATTCTTATGAGTCTAGTTGTTTTATTTAAACTCACTGAGGTATCAATAATGCACCGCACTGAGTATCTGAAAGAGAGAAACCTCTTTCTGTATCTTTTCTAGGCTTTGCCAAGTTCAGCAAGAAAATTCTTTCCCTGGAAAGCATGTGTGTTTGTGTACATGTTTGGGGGGGTGGGGTGAACATGCACTCATACTTATCTACCCTTAGCCATCTCTCCATTAACTGCATGTAAAATGGCAAAGTTTCATCCCACACTGATTTCCCTTCCTATCACTCAGAACCACCCTCTCTCCTCAAAGTGTATTCAGGAGACATCAGTATGTTTAAACATTAGCCCAAACAAAACAGAATTTTATGGATAAGTCTAAAATAAACTATTTGTTACATGTCATAATCAAATAATTTAAGAATCAACAATGTATCCTCAAAATCATGGAAAACAAGATAAATGTATCTTCCTTCTGGGGTATGGAAGATATTTAAACTCAAAAAACACTGGAAACTGTATTGTTCTATTATGCACTATGAACACATCATTAGTCAAAAACAAAAAAAAAATCACACTTTCTGATGGAACATTATATGATTGCCAAAAATGAGCTGAAATACTAAACCTCTGCAATACTCATCTATAATGTGGGATACTATAAGCACCTCATGAGGTTTATTGTGAAGATTTAATGAGAGTGAGCAGGGGTCAGCAAACTATGGACCACAAGCCAAATCTGACCCACCATTTATTTTTGCACAGCACACCAGATCACAATGGTTTTTACATTTTTAAATGACTGGAAAAAATATTATGGTAGGAAAAAATAATAACAATGTTTCATGATGTGAAAATTATGCAAAATTCAAATTTCAGAGTCCACAAATAAAGTGACATTGGAACACAGCTATACTCATTTATTTTTGCATTGTCTGTGGCCACTTTCACACTACAACAGCAGAGGTGAGCAGTCGCAACAGAGGCATTATGACCCACAGCTTAAAATATTTACTGTCTAGCCCATAACAGAAAAAGTCTGATGCATTCCAGTGTGGTTGAGTTAAAAAAAAGAAGTTTGAGATACACATGAAAATCACTTAGCACGATGCCAGCACATAGTAGGAGCTCAATGATATTTATTTACATAAATATTTCCTTAATATATTCATATATATTACATGGAATAAAAATTTTGGGTCCCCCAAATGCTACGTGACCACAAACTGTAGTATGAGGATCTGGCTCGACAGAATAGTCAGACCACTTGGGGCCCCAACAGGGATTGTCTGTTATCCCCTCTCCCCTACAACAAGACTAGCTTCTACTTGCCATCTTCTCTGCAGAGAGGATGGAGAGGCACCTTCCGTGCTGGTTTAGATTATTGCTCAAAAACAATCACTCCCTCCCCCACCACCTCCTTGGGCGAGGTATACCTTGAGAATGGCCAATTTACTTGTTTTTGAATGGAATATGAGCAGACATATCATGACCTACTGGAGTTCTCATTTTCAGAGCATTCATTCTAGACTCCAGGTACGACGGAAGCAAAAGTCATTAGAACTAGAAATAATTCTCTAACTTGCCACCTATAAAAAAAGTCCCAACTTCAAACTTCCCTCACTGCTGGGGTCATTCGCCGCCCATCAGATCAGAATCTTGATCTTCTCTCCTGAATATTCGACATTTCTGGCCCGATTAGACCCAAGATCTATCCTGCCAGTCCAGGAGTCTGCAGCCCAGGTAGTTGTCGAGGTTACATTTTCAGGTCTACAAGATTGTCGAAATGGATTATTCACAAATATTAATAGTAAGCCTCAGCTAAATTTGTTCCTTCTGCCAGCCACATGGAAAGGAAATGCTCTGGTGAAAACATAAAATGCAGTCAGCTGAGGTTACAGCTCATTTTTGGCATGGAATCAGCTTCTCAGATTTTCAGCTAGAATAGATTGCTTCCAAATTCATGTAAAAGTGAGGAAAGAAAAAAATTGGGTTTACAGTCATTTCAGCAGTAAATGGTCTCTGAACCACCTTGACACCCTCTCTTGAGGCCCCTACTTTCTCAGCCTCTAGGTAACTTAAAAGAAAAAAAATGGATGCATGTGTTATCATTTATTGGTAAATAAAGAGTTTGGACAGGTAAAATATCTTTGGGGACAGGACCAAAAACCATCACTCCGGGAGGGTTTCCTATAGGGGAGGTCATGAGGTCTCACCATCATTCTCAAATAGCAAAAAAACAAAAAATTGGAAACACATGTCAAATGAGAACAAACAGGGAATCTTGTATAGAGGGGACATCGCACCTGACAATTCCACACCACTAGAATTCTTGAGTGATTCAATTCAATTCAATCGAAGGTAATTCCCTTATGTAAATCCCTTATGTAATTCAATTACATAAAGAAATTCTCCAAATGCTTTCCACTAATACAATCACCCTGATCAGATTTCCTTTATTCCTTGCTAAGTTTTAATAATTTTAACTTTTTTAAAAAAATTTGTAAAAACTTTTTATGTAAATTCAAGTCCTACTTTAAAGACTTCTCTTGGAGGGGAGAGCAGGACCTGCTTTTTTAGCAAGGGCACTTTGGTTGCTATTTTCTATTTACAAGAAGAGGTGGTGTGTTTCCATGTCTTAGCAGTTAGACAGGCATAAATGAATAAATTAGCATTTGCCTACATTTAAATCTTATAACCTAAACTACTGGACAGCTGACTCTAATTGATTTATTATTGCTCACAGTTATTGTTTGCCATCTAAAGACAAATGTTAAGATAAATGACAAGCTACTAACCAAAAAAATGATATGGCACTGCCCTGGTTCTTAGGCTCAGAACTCTTTCTGTGGCCCATGATTGAGGACTGGGTGATAATGATTTTCTTTTGCTTCATGCCCTAGTAAGTCTATTTGGTATGCACAGTCCATTCTCAACCACCAATTAGAGGTTTTGGGCTTCCCTAGGTTTTGAAGTTTGGTCTTAACTCTAGTTTACCTCATTATCCAAAGGCCAGATACAGCCAGGTACACTTAAGAACTCCCCAGAAATCTCTGTGACTTTTCTGTCATTTCTGAGAATGAAATCCATGGTATTCACATTGCCCCCTCCACCTATGAGAGCAACCCGAGTGCCCTAAATATGTGTGTGCTTTGGTAGATACTGAGTATTTGTGTAAATGCACAGTCCCTAAAAAGAGACTGGGTCCCATCCTTATGGATACGCAGATTTATTTTCTTACTGGGAATTCAGAAGATTACACCTCCCAGCTCTCTTGCAGTTAGAAGAGGGCATGTAACCAGTTCTGGGAAATAAAGGATGATAAGTGACTCATGTCACTTGTAAGCTATGGCCGTGACAAGACCCTGTACAACTGCTCAGCCCCCCTCTAGTTTCCCTCTTGCCTTGCTGGAGCAGAGACATTCCAGATAGAGGGCCTTTTGTCAGCTGGTCCCTGAGTGACTATGTGGCCAGCGTTCCACCCCCACTACCCTTTGCCACCCCCCATGTCCGCCACCTGCCCATTCAAACTAGATGTGCAGCTGGAGCAGGCAAGAAAGCTTTAGGGGTAGGCCACTGAGATGTGGGGGCTAAGGTTACTGCAGCCTACAATAGCCCATCCTGACTAGCACAGTGTTGGCTGTCTCAAATAAGTGACGTGTTTCTCTGAGGAATGTCTTCTGTGTGACTACCATGTCGGTATGTCTCATAATTCTCACAGGAAAAGTCACCTCCACTTACTTATTCCCTCGCACTCAAGACTTGAGTTTGACTTTAAATGAGAGACAGGATTTGGAAAGGTGAAGAATGAGGAGAGATCATGACATGCCAGAGAAATAGGTTGAGCTATTCTGACCATTGTAGGAAATAGTATGGCTTAATAAACATGTTCGTTTGATAAAAATGGCTGATGAAAAACAAAGATGCTCAATTTCAATTCCATCTTCCTTTAGTAGGTAGAGGAATGAATAGTCACTAACGACAGGCCACAGATTTGCTAATTGGAAGGTGTTTCTCTCCCTTCCTGTGCTTCACTCCATCAAGCCAGCTTCTTGAGTATTTGTGTGAATGCACAGGCCCCAGAAAGGGACTTGGGCTACTCCAACTAGATCAGCTTCCCACTTGACTTGACCTATCCCTATACCTCCACCAGAAAGATTTCTGACAGTTTTGAAAGTGGCGAGTGCCTGTGGTCCCAGCTACTCAGGAGGCTAAGGTGGGAAGATCACTTGAGGTCTGGAGCTCCAGGCCATAGTGCACTATGATAGTGCCGTGAATAGGCCCTGCACTCCAGCCTGGGCAACAGAGTGAGACCAGTCTCTTAAAAAAAAAATTGTGGAACAGAAAATTTCAAGGCTAACAGCTTCAATAGTGGTTGTGTGTGTGTGTGTGTGTGTGTGTGTGTGTCAGGAGTGGAAGGGCAATGTGTTTTGGGGATGTGTGGCTATGTTAGAGTGTGTGTATATATGGTACATGAATGTGAGCATATATGTTATGGGAAACATCAATGTTATACTTGCTGCTATCCTCAGAAGAGCAATAGTAAGAAAAAAACACAACTTCTATATTCCCTTAGGGAAAAAAATTATTCAATACAAGATTTTTTAAGTGGAGAAAATGTATAGATTAGATAGATAGAATTACGTAGAGAAAGAAATACAAAAGATCTGAACACTTAGTAGATTCCCACCACGGTTTGCTATGGTCTGACTGTCTGTGTCTCCCACTCCCCGAAATTCATATGTTAAAATCTAATCACCAACATGATGGTATTTGGAAGTGGGCCTTTGGAAGGCGATTAGGGCATGAAGGCAGAGCCCTCATGAATGGGCTTAGTGCCCATTATAAGAAGAGACTCAGAGAGCTGTCTCATCTCTCCCATCATGTGAGGACACAGTAAGAAGGCATCATCCTGTGTACCAGGAGGTGGGCTCTCACCAGACACCAAATCTGCCAGCACCTTGGTCTTGGACTTCCCAGCCTCCATGACAGTGAGAAATAAATTTCTATTGTTTATAAGCCACCCAGTCTATGGCATTCTGTTACAACAGCCCAAACAGCTAAAGACACTGTTCTAAGCAGTCTATGTGTATTAGCTCATGTATCCCTCATAAGAATCATGTAAGGCAGGAACTATTATCCTTATTCTATGAATGAAGAAACTGGGGCACAGAGATGTTAAATAAGTCATCCAAGATCTCACAGTTTGAAAGTGGTGGAGACAGGATTTGAATATAGCACTCTGACTCCAAAGCCCACACCGGTGTAGGGAATGACACATACATACTCCAAGCTTGATTGATACATGCAAACAATCGCATTTCCTTTTGGCAACATCCTAAGTCTGGAAATCACTCTACTCAGGCTATGGGCAGCTTCTTTACACCAGGCAAAGCCTAAGTCCTCCTACTCACCAATGGCTTCTGCTGTTTCTATCATGTGTTGTATATTTTGGAGGAAAAGTAAAATACTTTTTATAAACATCAGGTCTTTATTTAAGCCCTATATCATTTTTTATTATAAAAATCTTCAAATATCCAGAAAGTAGAGAGAATAAAATTATAAACTTCCATATGCCCATGATAATCCACTTCTTCACAATCCAGTCACCCCTCTCAAACTCTCTCACCCCAGCCCATATTCTGGCTTCTGCCCCCACCATGCCATTGAAACTCATCAGGGATTCCCAATGACCTCCCTAAATCACAATTCAAGGAATTCTTTCCCACCTTTTTTGTAACATCATTCTTCTGACCTATCTAAATCTCCTGCCACTCTTGAGAAGACACTTATAGTATCACATTAATATGATAGATACCACCCTTTGAGAACTGTGAGCACTTTTTATACATCATCTCATTTAATCCTCAGAACAGCGCTGAGGTAGGTACTATTATGATCCCCATTTTCAAAATAACAAATTGAGGTATCAAGAGGTTAAGCAAATTTGTGGTGAGTCACACAAATAGAAAGGGGTAGAATTTGGACTGGAAATGAAGCCTGCCTGACTCCAAAACTCATATATTATTCACCACTCCACCATATGCCGAGTCTCTCTTCTTCCTGGCTTTCCATACATCACTCTCTCTTTGAGTCACTTGTACCTCTCTCACTCTTCTTTTCTATCCCTTTATTCTTCTCATCTTCTTCCATTCATATTTCATATGCTCACTCCATCCGAGTGACCTTACCCATACCCAAGGTTTCATCACCACCTATATGCCAATTACCTCCCATCAATGATTCCAGCTCAAATCTCTTACAAAGGTTTCAGTCCCAACATTCTCCCTAGCTACTGTGGACATCACCTCTTCACTGACCCATAGGAGCCTCTACTTCAGCATGTCCATTCTTCATTTTCCCCCGGCAATCTACTCTCCCTCCTTTGGTGGTGTTGGGTTATACAAACCACATCACACAGCTATCCACCAAGTCCTATCAATCCTGTCTCCAAAGTGTTTCTCAAGTCTGTCTCCTTCTCTCTATCCCTACTAGTTCAACCCCACATCATTTTTTTTAGATTATGGCAAGTCCTTGATTGTTCCCAGACTGTGCCTTCTAATATATTCTCCAAAATTTTTCAGAATGATTATTTTTTTTTAGACAGAGTCTACTCTGCTGCCTAGGCTAGCGTGCTGTGGCATCAGCCTAGCTCACAGCAACCTCAAACTCCTGGGCTCAAGTGATCCTCCTGCCTCAGCCTCACCAGTAGCTGGGACTACAGGCATGCACCACCATGCCTGGCTAATTTTTTCTATGTATTTTTAGTTGGCCAATTAACTTCTTTCTATTTTTAGTAGAGACGGGATCTCGCTCTTGCTCAGTCTGGTTTTGAACTCCTAACCTTGAGCAATCCTCCCACCTCGGCCTCCCAGAGTGCTAGGATTACAGGCATGAGCCACCATGCCTGGCCCAGAATGATTTTTAATGTAAACCTTATCACAATACCTGCAGCTTAAACTATTTCAACAACTTCCTATAACCTTCCAGGTAAAATTCATATTCCTTATGATGACATACAAGGCCCTTTGTGGTCTAGTCTGGTCCCAGAATGCCTGTCAGAGTTGTACCTCACCACTAGGCATTTGTACTCAATTCTCTAGCCTGTTGTATCTCCCTGGAATTCCTCCCCAGTCCTATAATCTTTCATATTTCCACGTCCTTCTATGTAATGTCTACATTGTCCTTCCACTCATCCCCTTCCCTGATCCTGCCACCATACACCAACAGAAGTTCACATATTCTCTACTTGCTAAATCTATTTCAACTTTCTGGCCCCAACTTAAGAGTCATCTTCAAGGACCTTCTTTGATCTCCTCCTCTGCACCTCCAGGTTTAAGTTCCCTCCTTCATACTCCCATAACATTCTGAACTTCTGAGGCAGATACTGCAAGCTGCCTACTCAATATCCCTTCTCTTCTCTTTCTTACTAACAATACTGCAATTCTGCTCAGTATATAATGTGTCCAGTTAAAATATACTCATCTCTCCAGACTCCCTTGAGCCAGGAGTGACCATGTGAGCTACTTTATTCAGTGATCTGTGCTCTGATAGCTGATTGCTGCTTCTGATCAAAGAGGTATAGAAAAACAAGCCAGTGGCCATCTGTGGTGCACCTCTCCCCACTGTTTCAAGTCCCTCCCCCTCTGGATTTAGTGAATTCAGAGGATTTAAATGGCTAGTACCCTTTCTTTCCTCCACTCATTTTCATTTTTCTCCTTTTGGGAGCCAACATTGAAAACTAGAACATTCAAAAACAAATAAATAGAGATATATATCATATATATATAGAAAGGAGAAATGGACAGTTCTACAATAATAGTTGGTGACTTCAATATTCCCCTCTCTATAATGAATAGAACAACCAGACAGAAGATAAGTAAGAAAATAGAGGACTTAATACAAAAAGCAACTAGATCTAACAGACACATACAGAACAGAACACTCTACCCAACAATAAGAGCAAACACTTTCTTCTAAAGTGCACATGGGAAATTTTTCAAGAAGATCAGAGGTTAGGCAACAAATTAAGTTTCAATATGTTTTAAAAGATAGATATCATATAAAGTATATTCTCTGACCACTTGGGATGAAGTTAGAAATCCACAACAGAAGGAAAACTGGGAGATTCACAAAATTGTGGAAATTTAACAACACACTCTTAAACAACCAATGGACCAAAGAAGGAATCACAAGAGAACTTAGAAAATACTTAGAGATGAATGAAAATGAAAACACTATATACCAAAACCTATGAGACACAGCAAAAGCTGTACTCAGGGGAAAATTTCAAGGTACAAACATTTATATTAAAAAAAGAATGATTTTAAATCAACAAACTAACTTTACCATGGAGGGAACTAGAAAACAAAGAACAAACTAAACTCAAAGCTAGCAGAAGGAAGGAAATAATAAAGATTAGAGCAGAGGTAAATGAAATAGAGAATAGAGAAATAATAGTGAAAAATCAATGAAATCATTCTTCAAAAGATCAAGAAAATTGACAAACCTTTAGCTAGACTAAGAAGAAAAGAGATAAGATCCAAATTACTAAAATCAGAAATGAAAGGGGGACATTAGTACTGATTCTACAAAAATAAAAAGGATGATAAGTACTAGGAATGATTATATACTAACAAACTGGATAACCTAGATGAAATAGAGAAATCCCTAGAAACATAAAACCTACAAAGAGTAAACCACAAAGAAATAGAAAATCTGAATAGACCTATAACTAGTTAGAAGATTAAATCTGTAATAAAAAAGCTACAGACAGAGAGAGCACTGGACCTGATGGCTTCACTGTGAATTCTACCAAACCTCTGAAGAAAAACTAAATCAATCCTTCTTAAACTTTTCCAAAAATATTGAAGAAGAGGAAATACTCCCTAACTCATGCTATAAGGCCAGCATTACCCTGACACCAAAGCTAGACAAAGACACTATAAATAAAGAAAACTACAGACCAATGTCCATTATGAACATTGATGCAAATGTTCATAATAAAATACTAGCAAAATGAATCCAGCAGATTATTAAAAGGGTTATACACCATGACCAAGTGGGATTTATTCCTGGAATGCAGGGATGGTTCAACATATGAAAATCCACTACTGTAATACACAACATTAAAGAATGAAGTAAAGAAACACATCATTACAATTGATACTGAAAAGGCATATTACAAAATTCAACTCTCTTTCATAATAAAAACACTCAAGCTAGGAATAGAAAAAAACCACTTCAATATAATAAAGCCATATATGAAAAAACTCACAGTAAATATCATATTCTGGGAGGCCGAGGCGGGTGGATCGCTCAAGGTCAGGAGTTCGAAACCAGCCTGAGCAAGAGCGAGACCTCGTGTCTACTATAAATAGAAAGAAATTAATTGGCCAGCTAAAAATATATAGAAAAAATTAGCCGGGCATGGTGGCGCATGCCTGTAGTCC
>CAUYRT010061812.1:0-14066 GCA_963574885.1 Lepilemur ruficaudatus | reverse complement strand
CAATTAATTTCTTTCTATTTATAGTAGAGACGGGGGTCTCGCTCTTGCTCAGGCTGGTCTCGAACTCCTGACCTTGAGCTATCCACCCGCCTCGGCCTCCCAGAGTGCTAGGATTACAGGCGTGAGCCACCGCGCCCGGCCCTTAACATTGATTTAAAAATGAAAAGGTGCAAGTGTTAAAGAACTCACCATGGGTCAGGTCTTGTTTCATACACATGAGGACATCAGGACGATGTTTCATACACATCATAACCAACCCTTGCCCCCATCAGCTGCTCAGCAATGGAGCTGAGACTTGAACCCAGACTCAGCCCATTCCCAAACCTGTGGTTTTTCACTACACTAGGACTTGGCAGACTTTGTAAGGGGCCAGGTAGCAAACATTTTGGGCTTTGAGGACCACATGGTCTCTTCCACAACTATTCAATAATGCTATTATAGCGGGAGAATAGCCAGAGAAAATATATAACTGAATGTGTGTGGCTGAGTTCCAATAAAACTTTATTTACAAAAACAGGTGAGGGGCCACATTTGTCCTGAGACTATAGTTTGCCCACTCCTGCCCTACGTGATGCTGTCTTTCAGAGCACTCACCACACACACGCAGATACAACCAGAGACCAGGAAAAAATCATGTTTAATTGTAATTCTCTCCATCATACTTTTTTGTGTTTCCCCAATTCTCTAACGTATACTGTTACTTTTCTGTGTTACTCTTATATATGTACACTTACTTATTTTTACAACTCCTTTAATCTCTTTTCTGGGGGGAGGAGCACATTTACATAGCTCCAAATTGAAAGGACACAAAGGCTGAATTGTGAAAAGGCTCCTTCCCACGTATATCCCAAGCCACCTCTGTCCCTTCCCCACCAGCAACCAGTGTTGCTCCGTCCTTTGTATTCTTACCCACACGCAGCCAAGTTAGCAGGGCCACTGTGTTGCACAACTTCAAGGGACACCGTTTATACTGAGTTCCTGGGATGCCATTGACATAGAGTACAATGGAGTCGTGCCCCCTGGAGTTGTGCGGTGTAGCAGGCTGACCAAAGGTGCTTGATGCTTTGTGTGTGTCTCTGTGTGTGTGTGTGTGTGTGTGACTATATGCTTACAAATACATGCAGATATGTATGTGTGTATTTTTTTCTACTGCCCCCTTTTAAAACCAAGATTAGCATATTACACACATTGCTCAGCACTTTGTATTTTTTTTCACTTAATAATATATCTTGATACTTGTCCCATATCAGTTTATAAAATGCCCTCATTTTTTTTGAGGATGATGTTAATGATGAGGATGGTCTTGGCATGGCAATGGTCACTCACTGAGTCCTTCGTGTGTGGCAGGCATTGTCCTAAGCACTGCAGTATCAATTCCTGCTGTGCTCACAACAACCCCATGAGACAGGCACAGAGAGATGAATGTGCTGACCCAAGGTCGCAGTGGAATGTGCTCACCCCCTGAGATTAAATGGTTCTTTCTAGTACTTGTATATTTCATACATTTAAGTCTTTTCTCCATTTGGAATTCTTCCTGCTATAAGCATGGGGTAAGGGTCTTGGTGGCTCCTGCTATTCCTGGCACCATGTCCCCACTGTTTCCAGGTGACACCTTTCCCACAGGTAACAGTCTTCAATGATCTGGGCCTATTTCTGGACTTTTTTTCTGTTCCAATGCAACCCTCCTTTAATTTGTGAGGTTTTACAATCCGTGTTACTGTCTGCTAGGGTTTTATCTCTTCATTATTTTCCTTCTTCAGAAATATCCTGGATATTCTTGGCTTGTTTATTTTTCCTCGTTCATTTTTTGTATTGTGGCAAAATATGCATTGCATAAAATTTACCATTTTAACCGTTTATAAGTGTATAACTCAGTGATACTGAGCACATTCGTAAAGTTGAGCTACCATCGCCACTATCCATTTCCAAAGCATTTAAATCTATTTCCAGAACTTTCTTTTTCATTCCAAACTGAAACTCTATACTCACCAAACATTAACTCCCACTCCCCTTCCCCAAGTCCCTGGCAGCCACCATTCTTCTCTCTGTCTCTAGGAATTTGACTACCTCCCATAAGTGGAATCACACAATCTTCTTTTTGTGTCTGGCTTGTTTCACTTAGCATAACGTCCTCAAGGTCCATCCACATTGTGGCATGTGTCACTTCTTCATCCCTTTTTATAGCTGAATGATATTACCTTGTAGGTATGTATGACATACATGTATTTGTCTATCCAGTCATCTGTTGATGGACACTTGAGTTGCTTCCACTATTTGGCTATTGTGAATAATGCTGCCATGAACATGGGTGTCCTCCACATTAATTTCAGAATCAGTTTGTCCAGGACCAAACAGAGCATCTTTCTATTGCTTTCATAATTAATTACCCTGTACCCTCTGCAATCCTCCCTCCCAACACCTCCCAGCGGCCATTCATTATCTTATTCAATCCCGACATGCCCCAGATACCTTTCTGGACTTATCCTCCATCACTGTGGGGCCGCCTGTGGCTCTGCCTGCCCTCCCTGCCTTCCGCCTGCTTGTGGCAGAGTTGTGCACCTGCTCCCCAGGCATCCTCTTGGAAAACCACCTCTCCTTTGCTCGCTGGCTCCAGGGATTGCTTCTGAGGGAATTTACTGAAATTTTTGGTAATAATTTGCTCTCCTTGCACTTACCTGCAGACCCTACTTGCAGTCTGTACCTGCCTCCAGCCCAGTGGGTCCCTCCAAGGTCCCCAAACGTGACCTGGCTTGCCTGCCCCTGGAAGGCCCTCCTTGCCAGCCATCTCCAACACTGACCCCTCTGGGAAGTCTTTCCGCCTCCCTTATCTGTAACTGCTGGCCCCTTTCCCCTGCCACTCGGCCCCTCCAACCTGTTTGAGAGCCAGCTTTGCTTCTGGTCTGATCCACCTGTGTCCATCCTCAGCTTGGGCACAGGTGACACGCCTCTCACGTCTCCACCCACTGCACCTAGCACAGTGCTCTCTGCATAGTGGGTGCTGGCTTGAATCCTCTGCAGGCTTAGGAGCAAATAAAGTAACCAAAGCCCTCCGATGCCTGGCACAGGACGATCTCGCCCCCACCCCACCCCACCCTCCTGGCAGCTTGCAGTGGACCTCTGGGAATTGTGACTGACATCACCCCGCTGGTGACCTGAGATGTCCAGGCACAACCTGCTCCCCCTGAAGGTCCAGCTTTGTGTTCTGATCCTGGACACCTGCCCGCAGGGTCCTCTATGTGTCCTGGGTCCCTGGCCTGAGTCACCACTTCCAAGTCCAACTCTGTGATGAGTTTTACAGCAGGTGGGGAGTGGGTTGCAAAAACGATCCCATTCACGCCCAGCTCCCTGCGTGGCTGGCTCTCCACCCTTCAGGTTGCAGCTCTCTTGCCAAAAAGGTCTCTGCAGGCTGATGTTTTGTGGACATGTGTATATTTGTGTCTTTCACTGCATTTCATGTTCATCTTAATTGCTTATTTCTCTGTATTTCTAGGTATTTAAAATTCACTTATTCAACACATGCTTTCTGGGCACTTACTTTGTGCTAGCCTTGTGCACTGAACAAGGCAGGCAAGCTCTCTATTCTTGTAGATAGTGGGAAGCGTGTGATTAGCAAGGAAAGATAAATTAACACAATAATTTCAGAGAGTGAGAAGCGCTAGGAAGAAGGAAAAAATAAGATAATGAGATAGACAATGATCTGGGGATAGGTGGAGAATATTTCCGATTTTGGTGTTAAGCTTCTCTTCCCCCTAGACTTTATGGACCATTGTTAAAGACAGAGAGAAACTTCCCTACGTCAACAAGTCCACCTTGTAATTTAAATAAGCACCTCTTTAATATAGCTCTTTACTTAGTTGATATTTTAATGTCGAGTTTTCTTAAAAGAGAGCTGCCCTTTGGAAGAGAATTATAGAAATTTAAAGTTTATTCATTCCGCAAATACTTGCTGATCTCCTACCATGTGCCAGCCTGGTTCTAGGTGCCGGAGGTACAGCAAAGAACAAAACAGATAAGGCATTGCTCCAGTGGAGTTTCCAGACAATTCTCTAGGAAAGAAATAAACAAGATAACTTCAGATGGGCACCACTCAGGGAAGAAGTAAGGGGAGGAACTAGAAGGAAACAGGTGGGGAGGCAAACTTAGAGAGGTTGGTCAGAAAAGACCTTTGTGAGGAAGCGGCACTGGAACTGAGAGTTCAAGAAAGATGAGAAGATCCCCATGCAGTGAGTGGAGAAAGAACATTCCAGGCAAAAGCAACAGCACAGGCAAAGGGCTTGAAGAAGGAAAGAACTCATTTTGTTTGAGAAACAATAGTGGATGGTGGTGTAATACGTTGGAAAAGCAGCCAAGATCAGGTCGTGCAGGGTTTTTAGGTCACAGCAAAGGGGTTTGATGCAGCAGGAAGCCACTGGAGTCATCAGACATTGGAGGGTTTTATGTGTCTCCAAAGACCTCTTTGGCCCCTGTGAGGGAAACAGACATTCTGGGGAAGTTCCAGAAGTCAGGCTAGAGGAGGAACCAGTCTATAAGGTGGACCCCCTTTGTGAAAATTCAACCTGTGCAAGAAGCCAACATACAAAAGATGCCTTAGACGTGATATAGTCGGGGATACTTGAATCCAGAGAAGTTAAGTGAGTTGGGTGACTGCAAAGGACAGATCCAGGGGTTGATGAGGGCTCATGATGCAGATCAAGGGGAGTGAGGGGATGTGCAGGCAAGTGCCATTTATTTTAATTCCCCCTCCTTTGCATTAGTCACCGGTTTGGTAATGAGAGAGTTTCAGCCATCTGCAAGTAATCCGAATGCCTTTACTCACCTGCCTACCCACCACCCCCACAAAAAAAAAGGAAAAGAAAAAAAAGGAAGCCAAACCCAGAGCATGTAAGCCTGCATCCTCCACAATCATTTCTCTGTGTTACAGCTCTTGTCATCTTACATTATACATGAATAACTAATCAACAAAACACAAACCCACTGATGAAAAAATGCATGTTGGATCTAGAATGTGAGCAGGGTAAAGAGTAATATTAATTTCACTGGTAAATAACAAAATGGGAGCAAACATGAGTGATGTTAAGACAAGAATAGTGTTTCTGAACACTTCTGGGAAAGGAAAGTTTCCAAGAATCAAGGGAAAAGGAGAGAACTGGGTGAGGTTGGCCATACTTGGCCATTGTTTTTTCTTGTGGCATTCATATGTGACCATGAGGAACATCATTCTGGGTTAGGCCAAAGGGTCATTTAAACCACCATTCTGTCTGCCTCACCCAGGTGAACAATTCATGTAATGATGTTCCACTGCTCCCTAATGGACAGGTAGATGTCAGTCTCAACGTACCAACCAATATTGAAATGGGCTGCAACAAAACCTTTTGCTCTTTGAACGCCCATAGTGCATTGCACCATTCTAGGCAGGTAGTATGTGCTCAATAAATGCATCCTTTCACAAACTTCCTAAATGAAGTCCATCTCTTCCTTCATCATTTTCCTAAAAGGTCTTTCTTAACCAGTAAGGATGAACTCCTAATCTTCACATTCAGTGAGTGGTTTCAAAATGTCTTAGCCTTCCTCCTTGACTTCATAATGGCATCTGACACTGTTGAGACCCTTCAATCATCTTTTGTGACTCTGAACTTTTTCGGTTCTAATCTTTCTCACTCACGGTCTCTCTTCCCTGATCTCCAATGATGCCTTTTCCTCATTCTGCACTTGAAAGTACATATTCCACAAGGACTCTGCTTTTCTCTCTTGTCACTCTTTCCTTATGAGAAATTAATTGCATCTCATTTCAAATCAATGCATGTATCTATCATCATCTGTCACATTATATGCAAAGTCCCTACTTATGGGCCTGTCTGTCCAACTAGACTTCAAGCCCCTCAAAGACAGCTATCTCAGTGGTTTCCTCTTTGTGTCCCCAGGGCCTGGCACAGATCTGGGCACTCAGGAAATGCTCAGTACACACGAGTCCACCGGAGCCAACTCCATCCTTCCAACTGTGTTTGGCGGTAGGTTGGGTAGAATGTATTATCCCCATTATATAGAGAGGGCACCCCAAGGCTCCCGGACGTTAAGTAAACATTGGAAATGTGATTCCTGCTCCTGCCTACGGAGACTATGTCTTCAGTGCAATAATCCTTTTGCTACTGCCAGTTGTAAGAGGACCGTGAAGCTCATAGAGATGCTGTCTAAATACTGACGCCTGATCCTTTTCATGCTCTTCTGAACAGGCTGGAATTTGCCAGCGCCTCTCTTAAAATACAGCCCGCAGGACTAAGCATAAAACTGCATGTGGCCTGACCCGCCAGCACGCGCTGGGAGTATTGCTTCCCTCCTTCCACACTCTGCTGTGCTATTAATAGAGCCTCCGATTGCATTAGGGTTCTCAACAGCCTTCTCACGCTGTAGGTTCACATCAAGCTTGTGATCAGCTAACCCCCCGGGTCTTCCTCCTGAATGCCTTCTGTCAGGCCAGGCCTCCCCCACCCCCAGCCACTCGGGCAATGGATTTTTTTGAAAGCTCATGATTATCTGTGACCCAGGCTAGAAGGTACAAAACCAGGTCTTGCCCTCCTTTCGAACGCAGCATTTGCTGAGTGGGCGACGGGGTCCCGGGGGTCTGTTCAGAACCCGGAGGCGGGGCCAGCCACTGTGGAGGGGGCTCCTGGCATCGGCAGACCCCCCACAGTAAGAGGATGATGAGGACATTGATTTTGCAGTTCACTTCGAATTATTCTTGCGTTCATTTCGGCTCCCCTTGGATCAGGGTCCCTTTCTTGGTCTTGTTCTAATTCTGGGTGTTTATACGCCCAGCGTCTCGTTCCTCCCACCCGCGGACACAGCGACGCTTGTATTTCTCCTGCCCTCTCCAAGCAGCAGTATTTTTAGCCTGAGTGTCTTGCTCAGCAATCGGCTCTACAGCCCATCTCCTGTTGTTCTCACATCTAATATTTTTCTTTCCTTTTCCCCCTCTGTCTCTCTATGCGCGTCCATACCGTATCTGGCTACACAGATCTGATTCCAACCTATTCGAATTCCCCCTTCACAGATGACAGCGCTTTCTCCCTCTCCTCCCTTTCTTTTAATTAGTTTTGTCAGCCTCTCGGAATTAGCTGGTTGGGAATTGGAGAAATCGCAGCGTGGGCTGTTGTGGTGCGTCTTGGCGTCCACTCCAGGAACCCTCTGGATATGGGGGGACTTTGGTCTCAGTTTGATAGCAAGGGTCTGGGACCCTGCGGGAGACACAGCTTCTCTTTGCTCGGCCAGGGGAGGGGATGGAAACGCGGGGCGCGAGAAGGCGTTCCCTCCGTTCGCCAGACGAGGGCGCTCACACACACCGTCCTCCAAAGTTGGAATTTCTCGCCCAAAAATAGATCTTGTCGGGTTGGAGGCCGGAAGACTCAAATCTGTGATGGGACGACACTACAGCTATGCTCCTTATTGCTGCTTTGGCCACCTCCTATACTGTGTAAATGGTCAAAAGCAACGAATTTTTAAAAAGTAGGCCCAAGGTTCATGTGCGGCATGTGGGTCTGTGAGCTTATTGCTGGCAAACTGGTGAGCTGATGGTGCTGGAGGACAGGCGTGGGAATGACTCCGGGCACGCTGGGAGTTCACAGACACAGCTTGCAGAGCGTGTGAGGGGCCCTGCGTGTTGCAACTGCGACAATCCCCAGGGCTGGTGTAGAGGCGTAAGGGAAGGTGACGGTGCCACCCTGTCAACCGTTTCCAGGTGGGGTTGAAAGGCGAAGGCATTTTCATCTGGGGGCCCCGGCACCTTTCGTCAAGACTGAGTTGGTGACCGATTAAAAAAGAAGAAATGGAAGAAGGAGCCAGAGAGGCCAGAGGAGAAAATGGTTTCCAGGTGGACCGGACTTTGACAGAACGGTGCCCTTGTCCTGGTACCCGGTGAACTCCTGCAGCGTTCCAGCGGCCCATTGCGCTATCGCCCTTCCAGGTGGCGCTCTGCGACAGCCGGGCCAAGAGGGGACCGGCTCCCTGACTACCATGTGGTGCAGATGTTTAATAAAATATTTACCTACATGTATAAGAATAATGATGACATAATGACAAGCTGCGGTTAAACAGCTTTAGGGTACACGGGAGTATTTTTAATGAGAATGGTAACTCCCTGTTTAATTCCTGAGGCTTGTCTCTGTGCCCACCATGCCCATACTGAGGCCCTCAGGGAGCCCTGGTCAGGGAGGGGGGCTCACCAGACTGGCACAGGGTGTCCCCTGCAGCATGCTGCCACTTGGAGGTGCTGGAGGCAGCCTCACTTCCAACCCCAAGCTACTGTCCACCTTTTCCAACACCCCTGCAATGGTCACTTAATAAATGATATTGATTAATTACGAGTCTAACTCTTTCTTATGCAGCTAGATTTGTAGGCATTGTGAGCCCTGGTTGGGTGTGATAGTTTTGAGTTAGAGACAAGGAAGCAGGAAGGCAGAGGGGGACGGAAGGGAGTAAAACTCTTCCATGGCAGTGCTGGATTTCTAGCTATGTGAAAAAGGAAAGGGAATATAGAAAAAAATTTTTGCCAAACATGTTTTAGGTCTCCTCCCCCCATTAGGGAGATTTATGCATTTTCCTCTCCAATTTGGAAAAAATAAATAAAACAGATTTCTCTATAATTTAAAGAAAACAAACCTTTATGTCTCTAAATATACCAAACGATGTCAGGAGCAAATCAATTGCACGTACAGATGTTTGTATGTTAGATCAGTAAAGGCCATTTGAAAAATATCATCTCACTTCCTCTCAGCCTCATACCCTCCCACCTTTTTTGTGTGTTTTTACATTTTCCAGATATTTTATACATTCAGTTATGACTGTTAGAATGATACCATCTTGGCTTTCCCCATATTATACAGATCCAGAAGAGGGACCAACTTAAGATCTCTACACATACGCTTATTTTCTATTTATTTATTTTTTTTGGGGAGGAAAATAAACTAGCTCTGAATTTAAGAGCATGCTCAGAAGTCATGATTCTAGACAAAAGAAGCTATTTATTTATTTAAGAAAGATACAAAGGGCTCATTACTTTCAGACATGAAATTTATACTTGGTGAAATTTTCATGAATAAAAACTCATTTCACTAAATATCTTCTAGTAAAAATATGGTTTGCCTTTCTGGTGCAGAGTCTGCCTTGGCTGTTTTTAAAAGTAAGGCTTATGAGACCAGGGGAGACTGATAAGTGAACAGCCTCTTTAATAAGAGAGGTGCCTGGCGTGGCAGTGAAATGCAATACCCAAAAGTAAACAAAGAGCATTGTGTGAAAAAGAGCAAGTTGAAATTAATTTTGCTTTTCCTATTTGGAAACATGCTCATGGTTGTTAGTAACTGAGTCAAGACATTTAAATCATATATATATACTCTTACATCTTGACAACGACCTTTTATAAGTGTACAGTGGGGATAAGAAGATGAGCAAAGCCACGCTGCAGAAAGAGCATTTCAGTTAATTGAACATGAAATGTGCTGCAATTTGATAACATTAATAATACATGATTACTACTTTATATCTAATATGTAGTTCATTTGGTCAGAATCTAAAGCATTCTATAAATGTTAGCATATGAATCCTGTTGCAAATTTACAAACCAAGTGGCTGTATTTTAGTGCATTTTGAAGTACCTCTGTATTAGCTATCTTTGCTGTGTAACAAATTACCCCAGAACTTAGTAGCTTCAAATAACACATATTTGTTATTTTAACATGAATCAGGAATGGCTTAGTTGTGAGGTTCTGGCTCAACGTCTCTCATGAAGCTGTAGTCAGGACACTGGCCAGAGCAGAGTAGCAATCACCTGAAGACTCAACTGGGGCTGGCAGATCTACTTGTAAGGTGTCTAACTCAGAATCCCTGCAAGTTAGTTCACGATGTTTGTGGTAAACTTCAATTTTTCTTCATGTGGACCTCTCCACAGGGCTCCTTGAGCATCCTCATGACATGGCGGTTGGCCTTCCCCAGAGCAAGTGATCCAGGAGAGAAAGCAAGACAGAAGCCACAGTGTCTTTTTATGACCTAGCCTCAGAATCCACCCACCGTCACTTCCCCCACATTCTGCTCCTTTGAAGCCAGTTACTAAGTACGGCCACACACTCAAGGGAAGGGCTATTAGATTCCATCTCTTGGTCGAGTATTAAAGAATTTCTGAACCTATTTTAAAACCACTATGATCCTTATTTACATAGGGGGCAGTTGAGACTGATGGTGGCTTATCTGCACAAGGTCTTCGAGCTACTAGTAAGACCCCAAATGGAAGGCAGCAGGCTTTTTCAAAATTTCTTCTCTGCTCTGCCATCTACACACAAAGCAAAACAGAACACCCCCACGTTCCTGAAATCGTTGCACACAAATCCAAGATCTGCCTCTTTAAAATGTTCAAGACCTTCTAAAAGTGGCAGGAGGCTTTATGTTTGGAAGTGGATCAAAGGGAGACGAGACTGGAAGGGAGGAGTCAGCTTTCCTCCTAATCAGCTCTGGGACCTTGAGAAAAACCCTACTTCTCTCAGGGATGGTTTCCTCCTTTGAAAGATAAGAGGGGCTAGGCGAATGGTTTCCAAACTTGGTGGCCTTCAAGGTTCTCTGGGGAATTAAAGACTCACTGGCTTTGCATTAAATCTATGAGATCACAGTCTCCAGGAATCTGTACCATTAAAAAGCTTCCCGGGAGTGTGGTGAACTGTTAAGCAGACAGCAGGAGCCGCCGGACTAGAGGATTTCTCATGTTTCCGGTTCTACCATTATCTTTACTCCTCCCTTCCAACTGGGTGTGGCTGAATACATGGTTGGTTCTCTCAACTCTTGCTACAGTCATCAGGAGAACTTTTAAAAAATATGATGCCTGGGGCCCTCCCTAAGCAAAATAAACCAGACATTCTGGGGTGGAGTCCAGGTATTATCACGGTTTGTTTGCTTATTTTCATCAGGATGTTGAAAACAGATCGTGTTCAACCTCAGCTGCATGTTAGAATCACTTGGGGAGCTTTAAAAGAGCCCGCTGCCCAGACTGTCCCCCGGTCCAATTAAATTAGACCCTTGTGGGTGGAACCAAGCATCAGTATTTTTTAAAGTTCCCCAGGTGATTATAATGTACAGCCAAATTGACCTACGTTTGCCTCAGTTGAGATAATTCCAATGCTAACTCCCCTATAAAGGATGATTCAGAAGAAAAATCAACATTTAGATGCTGCAGTACTCTAAGAGAAAAAAATGCATTTGAAATGGGAGATATTAAAATTTTGAAGTGGAAGATATTAAAAATTAAATGGAACTGATTTCCATTTGTGGCAAACTAAATAACTTGAAAATCCTCCCATTAAAAGCCACCTATAAATACTGGTCAAAATGCAACAAACATGCATGGAAATGAGCTCATGGGACAGTAAGGAAAGGCCCCCAGGGTCAGAAAGAAGAGGGAGATGACAGCACGGTATGTAAGGAAGCTGAGGGAGAGCTGGTCTCGGGCAGGTTTGCTGGTCTTTGGATCCTGAGCTTTGAGCATTAAAACAGGAAGGAGACCACACTTCAGGTCCATTAAAAGTCGGGAGATGGAACTGAGAACCCTGATAAAGTGGGAACCCTCAAAAGGCAGAATCATTAGCAAAATCGTTCACTAGAAAAATAATTTCCCCAAGGGCAGAGAAAGACAAGAAAGTGTGCCTGTCCTAACATGGGTTGAGAGTAGGGGGAAAAAGGCTTTACTGAGGATTTGGGATTACAACACGCCTGCTGATGTGAATCTGGGGCTAGAATTTCTACTACCTGCCTGGTCCAGAAACATCAAAGCTGAGAATTAATATAAAATACAAACCCAATGCCAAACTACACAATGTACCTGGGTATGACCCTCCACAAGCAAGATGGCGTACGCACAAGGGTGCCAAGAACCTCAAACAACAGAACCATGAGACAGACTATAAAGTTTAAAATTACTAAAGACTTAAAAGAACCCTGAGAAAACAACATAACACTATAAAAAATGTAGATCTGAAATAGAAACTAAATAGAATTTCTAGAAATGACACATATAGTTATTGAAATAAAAAGCTCAGTTAAACAGCAGATGAGTTAAACAGCAGATTAGACAGAGCTGAAGAAAGAACTGCAGGTGGATCTAAGAAAATTGCCAAGGAAGCGGCACCGAGTGACAAAATGAAGGAATGTCTGAAAGATTCCAAGTATGCTGGACAGAAGGAGAAGGTGCCTTACACATCGAATACAGATGCCAGCGTTAGGAGAAAATGAGAGGGAGATTTCATTTAGAGAATGGTGGAAAGACTTGACAAAAAATGTGAATCCCAAGATTATGGATGTACATAATATAATGAGTCCTGAACCAGATAAATAACAAGAAATTCATATTGAACACAGCAGAGTAAAAACGCAGGAAACCAAAGACAAAGAGAAAATCTCCAAACCAGAGAGAAAAGACAGATTACCTATAAAGGAATGACAATTAGACTGATAACAAAGGTCTCAACAATTAATGGAGAAATAAGAAGACATGGGATATTCAAAACAGTGCTGAAGTCAAGTAACAGTCAATCTAGAGTATTACACCCAAAGAAATCATTATTCTAGAATGAGAGTCAACTATGACGTTTTTATATTAGTGGAGATTATATCACTGACATAACCTCCTTGAGAAAACTACTAAAGGATATGTTTCAGGGAAAAGGGCTGACACTTAGAAGGAAATTGGTAAACATGGGTAAATCTAAATGATGAATTGACTGTATATAAAATTATACTAGTGATTAAAATGGAGGGTATACAAACCACACAGATCTAAAATAACAAGCAACACTGACAAGTAAAATGAGAGCATGTAACTGAAGTTGAATCATTCTTATTGAATAGTTCTAGGGAGTTTGATTTACTTTAGATCAATTGTATGTGTTAAAAATTGTAAAGTAATCACTGAAAGAGTAGAAGTAGAATTTCCAACCACAAAATTAGTAAAACAGGAAAGAGGAATAAATAATTCTTGATCAATACAACAGAAGAAAAGAAAGGAAATTGGCCGGGCGCGGTGGCTCACGCCTGTAATCCTAGCACTCTGGGAGGCCGAGGTGGGCTGATTGCTCAAGGTCAGGAGTTCGAGACCAGCCTGAGCAAGAGCGAGACCCCGTCTCTACTAATAATAGAAAGAAATTAATTGGCCAACTAAATATATGTGGAAAAAATTAGCCGGGCATGGTGGCGCATGACTGTAGTCCCAGCTACTCGGGAGGCTGAAGCAGAAGGATCGCTTCGGCCCAGGAGTTTGAGGTTACTGTGAGCTAGGCAGACGCCACGGCACTCTAGTCCGGGCAACAAAGTGAGAATCTTTCTAAAAAAAGAAAAAAAAAAAAAAGAAAGGAAACAACCAAAAAGCTTAAAGAAAGCAGAATACACAAAAGATGAAAAATGAGACTCAAAATATAAATTCCAGAACATCAGAAATCAGTAGATCAATAGGGTCTTTTACACATTGCCAGTAGGAGTACAAATTGGAATACCAGTTTGGAAAACAGCTGGCATTAGCTTGTAAGGTTTTACATTCACATCTGTTATGACCAGTAATCACTCCAAAGAGAATTCTGGCCCATGTACACCGAGATGAGAATGTTCATAATAGCAAAAAGTTAGAAACAACCCAAAGGCCTCCTGAGAAGAGAATGGACAAACTAAGCTGTGGCATGGTCAAATAAAGGAATATTATACAACTATGGAACAGAATGGACTATAACCAGATATAACAATCTAGTTGATTTCTAGAAATTCCACATTGAATAAAATAATAAGCCTCAGAAATTTTGAAGTTTTAAAACAAAAACAAAACAGTATTTTATTCTGTCACTGATATGTTTGATAAAACATTTTAAAAAGCAAAAGAATAATAAATACAAGATTCAGGCCGGGCACGGTGGCTCACGCCTGTAATCCTAGCACTCTGGGAGGCTGAGGCGGGTGGATAGCTCAAGGTCAGGAGTTCAAGACCAGCCTGAGTAAGAGCGAGACCCCGTCTCTACTATAAAATAGAAAGAAATTAATTGGACAACTAAAAA
>CAUYRT010061808.1:0-16819 GCA_963574885.1 Lepilemur ruficaudatus | reverse complement strand
CCATGATAACAGCCTCTGATCAGTGAACCATTGAGTTCACACATTCTTTCAGGGCAAAACCCTGCAAACTCCTGTTTCTGTCTTTAATATAGCAATATTGGGCGATACAATAAAATAATGATCTTATGAGCCACATTTCATTAATTCCTCAATCATATGTCCCCAACATGTGTACATGGCCATTTCTCCCTTTTTTTTTAAATTTTGATATTATCTATTAGATCTGTACTCTGAAAACTGAGGCATTAGATCTTTTGTCTGATTTACACATGTATTTCCTCACTTTTTATCTTCCCAACATAGTTATATCACAATTTATGCTATTTATTTATTACTAGAACATAGAGCATTTTATTCTCATGTAATCTCACATTTCCTGCCAGAAATTGAAATTTTCTTTCAACATGCTCAAACAAATCAAGTAGTCTTTTAGTTGCATTATTTTTCTTAAAGACATGTCTTGGAGCCGTCAGTTCTTCTGTTCTAACTTGTACTGGTTGTTCTCTAGGCTGTCTGGGAAGGAAAGTGTTAACAACAGGTCTGTAACTTTCACCTCCCATCTCAGAGACACCTGGGACAAGCTTGACCTTCCTTAGATAGAAACACCTTGAAATAATGCCTGAAACATAAATATAGTTGAAAGATATATGAAGATTCTAGAGGAATTACTATATATTCATTACTGACCTAGGAATGCTTTCAACAGGATCTACCTAGAATTTTTATTATAAATAAACCTGCAATTTATAGATTAATGGACTACAGCTGCATTGAGTAATGGGAATTAGTCATGTAGTCAAAATACAGCTAAATAATAAACAAGGTTTATAAACTGAGAGACCCCAAAACTTAGCAGCTTCCCTGTGCTAACTTGCATCAAACACAGTTTGCACTTGTCCCAACACAACCAAAATGGATAAGAGGCACAGGAAGTTGAGTCTTACGGACTTGGGGACTCCCAGGTATTGACAAGATAGAGGCTGTGCTTCCCTTCTTGTGTTCTTTTTCAATCATTACTAATGCTTGTGTTTCCTATGAGTTTGATTAGCCATTTGGGTCTTTGTGATCAGGCACTGCTACACAGCCAATATTCTCGTAACTCCATCAGTGGGAATTCTCCTTATCTCTTCTACTGTGCTGAATTCCAGTTTCTGGATTCTCATGTCTTTCCCCTGCTGGTCACTCCTTCAATTTTGTTTAAAAGCATGGACTCTGGATATAGATTTTCTGAACTTGAGCTAGCTGTTACTTAATAGGTGTTTAATTATGGGCATATGACTTAATTTCTCTAGTCTCAAATTCTCTCATCTGTAAATTGGGGATAGTAATATTTTCTATCATAATAGAGTGTTATTAGGTCATTATATATGAACTGTCTGATTTTGACTCAAAAGTTTAGTTTATTATTGTATCTCAAACAAGAACCAGTGCAAATACTCAAAGTATGTGTCTAAACTATCAACACAGTTTTGCTATCTTAACAGTAGCTTGCTTATTGCCACCCTGGTGGTATCTCAGGAGAGGTCAGAAGTAACTGCAACTTTTCAGTTTTCTTTGCTAGACTAGAATTGTTGATTCTCTCTTTTGCTCACCCTACCTATTCTTAATTTTGAGCTCACCCTTTCCCCAGATTTCAATGGCCACACTCATATTGTTGACTTCTGATTCTTGTACTTGTTAGGGACAGGTGCAGGTTGGCAGTGCCAGCCACAGAAAAAGAAGAGAAGGACGAAAATGAGGAGGCCAATGAGCATTTAGAACCTGACCCATGACAGTAGGAACTTGAGGTTAGGGACTTTTCCTGGCCAACATGTGGAGTTCATGTCCAAAGGTAATCTTATCTCCATTAACATATATTAGCATAGTAAAAATCACACCCATCGGCACCATGGCAATTCACAATTGTTGTGGCAACCCCTGGAAGTTACTCTATAAGGATAAAATTGGGGAGGGTCCTTAGTTTTAAGAACTGTCCTCCGTTTTCCCAGAGAAATAATGAACATTCCACCCACCATTTCTGTACTGAAAAGCCTGCCATAAATGCTGCTTGTGTGGAAATGCTAGTGTCTGTCACCTCTCGGTGGCACAGGTCTGGCTTGTGATTCTTCCAAGCCGGGAGCCACAGAACCAGGGCAACACCCTTCAAAAAAAATCATCCCTGACATGCTCTAGCTTTAATTTCTCCAAATTTCTAATCTTATGTTTCAACTCCCTTCAGCAGGGCTTCTCCACCTCAGTGAACCATAGGTGCCTCAAATTCATTTTGACCAAAATGGAACCCATTATTTTACTTTACCAGTGAAAAACATTGACAGATATTTGACTCATTCAGCTCCCTTATCACTCCTTATTTTAATCCATTACCAAATCTTGTGAATTCTACCTTCAGGATTTTTAGAAAATTTGACTTCTTTCCATGCCTATTTCTCTGCTTTGGATCTGAGTGATCAAAATGGCCTCCTACTCTTCCAGACGATTCTAAAAAACATCTGCCATGTTTTGATTACTTTAACTGTACCATTATGGTAGATCAAATTCAAACTTCTTTTTTAAAATTTTTATTTATTTTTAAATTCTTATATATTTTTTTAAAAATTCAGAATATTAAGGGGCTACAAATGTTTTTGTTACATGGCTCACTTGTATAATGTTTGAGTCACAGCTATAAGCGTGTCCATCACCGAAATAGTGCTCATTGTGCTTGTTAGGTAGGTGTTTGCCCCTCCTGACCTCCCCCTCCCCCTTGCTTGATTTCCACTGAGTTTTACTTCCCTCTGTGCACTTGTGTGTCCATTGGTTAGCTCCTATTTAATAGAAAGTACATGTGGTGAAATTCAAACTTCTTAACCTGGCATTTGAGGTGAAATTCAAACTTCCTAACCTGGCAATTTGAGATTCTTTAAAATTTCACATTAGTACACCTTTCCAATCTTATATTTTATAATACCTCTCTTAATTTATCCACAATTTCTCTCCCACTACAGAACCTCTGTACCCACTGTTCTGGGTACAACACTTTCCTCTTGTTTCCCTAGTCAGCTCTTGTTTTTCCTTCATAGTGTACCCGAGTTGTCTAGCTCAGTTTTCTTTGATACTGTCTTTCTTAGAAGTTTTTTTTTTTTTTTTTCATTCCTTGAGAATACTGGTTTCAGTTTGCTTTTTGAATGCTCTGATTACTCTGCTGGGGATGTGTGGATGGGGATTGAAGAGACAATGATTACTGCGATATAATGACAACATTCTTCTAGCAGTAAAATTTTCTCCAGAGAACCAAAGTTTATTGAACAAGAAGGAGATACTCTAAATTGAAGTTTGTTTAGCACCATCAGTGGTCAAAGAAGAGCAGTTGAAGAGACCAGCAGGTGACTAGCAAATGCTGTGATCAGCAAACCCAAGCTGACCATGGCCTTGACAGTGATGTAAGAACCCAGCATCTAAGTCTTGTGGCTAAGAAATTACTGTGAATGATCTTCTGATGTCAAATTGAAAATACTCATATCTGAGTGGGATGAAAGTGTCTGAGAGAATAATCAAAACAACTGGAAAATCCCATTTCACGAACTTGGTGTCATAATGACTTTACAATTCTTTATAGCTGTAAGCTGTTTAATGTTCTTCGATAATAGCTCAGAAAAGGCATGCAATTTTCTTTGGCAAGAAAAAAAAGCCTTGTTTAAACACAGTGAAAAGGTTTGTATGGGTTCAAAAAGGGGGACAAAGGCACTGTTTTTTGGTATCGTTGGCCTGCTTTCAACTTTTGTGTCCAAAACAAATGAATGTGGATGGTAGTGGTTAAAAAACTGATGTGAACTAGTCCAGTCCTTTTTAAGATATTATTGCTACACTATCCTCCCCTATTTGAAATGTGTGTAGGGAGATAAAGACCACTCAACTCAGTGAGTCACTTCTACTTCCTAGCCAGAACAATTCAACATTTTGTGTAAAACAAGACCTGAAGCCTGCCCTTCACCACATCATCCCACCTCAGAATCCCCCGGGGGTCAGCTCTGACATTTAATAGCTCACAAATTCAATTTCTCAACTGATGAAGCCAACTTAATGCTTTTACAAATGAATACTAGGTTATTGCAAATTTTCTTTTTCAACATTTTAAATAATATATAAAATGTGTTGTCAGTTCAACTGCCAGCCTGAATAACATTACCCATGCCTCTTTATCATAGTGGAGATAGCATTTATGAGCCAGCTATAGGGGGAACAATGAAAAGACAAGAAAATCCCCCATCCCCCACTCCTCCTCCACACACTGACCCCCCACTGAAAGAAAGGAAAGGAAGAGAAACCCCCAATAAATGCAGCCCAGAAACATAGATGTTTGGTCTGTCTAGTCACTACTCCTGCTGGCTGGCTGAAGAAGGTACTAGTCTTAGGGGTTATTTGCGCTGTCCCATCAGTTACTGAAACAGTTAATGCATTTTGCAAATTTGCCCCGCTTCTTTATTGCTAGCAGCTGAGCAGTGGTTTTTCCTCCTCCTCCTTCCAATTGTTATTGATGTCTTGCCATATTTTGCATACAATCCCCTAAACAGCATTAGCTCATTTTTACTCCAGTCTTGCAGATTAGCTCATCTGGGTTGTGTTCTTTGGTGTGTTGGTGTTGAGTGGTGAATATGTCTTAATTTTTCATCTTAAAGGTTTTCTCAACCATAACAGGCACTGAATGAGTTTAATTATGTTTTCATCATGTGTTTGAGCTGCATATGAGAAGGGACTCCCGTATTCGCGTTTCTTCCTTTGTTGGTATCTATAGCAGGTGGATTTATGTGGAAAGAGAGAGTTTTAGATTACTTTCCTATTTCTCAATTGTTTCTGAAGCCCATCCTCTTCCTGGACTGTATATTTGACATAATTGTAATGTCGGTTCTGTTTCTATCCAGTTTGATATAACAAAGGCTTCTGCTGCTTTACTTGAAAACAAATTGCTTTTCCTGTATTGAAGATATTTTAATTTACACTTTATTCAAACATACTCTCTAGGCTTTCTACTCAGGATTCAGAAATCAGTTTTAAAGAGAATCAAATTTGATTCAAATATTAATGAACTAACCCTAAGAACATGGAAACATTGCTATTTCCTACTCCCAACCCTTACCAGATGCATACGGTGTTCATGCATTATAATAGCAAATTTAGTTACTGTTTTTTTCCCCCCACTTACCCCAATTAAAGATCTCAGAATAAACACATGCAAAAAGATCTTGTGCCATCCTGTTTTGAGCTTTTTCCCTTAGGTAGTTGAAGCACCATCTCCATCTATCTCTATCTCTATGTGTATCTCTGTCTCTGTCTCTGTGTCTGTATCACCATCCATCTATCCTCCTGCAGTATGCATGTGCAAGCCTTCATGGTTTACTAGCTATCTCTAGGGCACTGGGCAAAAAAGACGAGAAGGACTCAGCCCCTTTCTTTCAGAAGTCCGTAGCTGAATGTAAGGGGAACAGAGGTTTAAGGAGACACATTTCAATTAAACGGAGTTTGAGGCCAGTCGGAATAAACAAAGTGATATGAAAGCTGACAGGAAAGACTGATTAGCTCTGCTTGTGAATTTGGGTAGGTTTCACAGAGTGGGTGAAACCTCCTGACAGATGAGTAGGAGTTTGTAAAACAGGAGTGGGGGTGGTGGTATTAGAGGCAGAGAGAACAGTATGTGCAAAGGCGTACTTAGTTAAGTGTTTGGTGTGTTTGGGGAATGGTGTGGCTGGAGTTAGGCCAGTGTGGCTGGAGTTTGGGTTGCGTAGGAAGGAATGGCAGAAGCCCAGGCTACAGGGATGGAAAAGACCCATTACCTCATGGTCCCTTTCCTCCATCTCTTCCTTCTCTATCTCGAAGCCAAAGTGTCCATGATGTTCTCATCCATGGCAGGCCCAAGAAAATGGATTTAATCTCTTTGAACTAAAGAAAGGAGGTCAAGAGTGGAGGCAGGCTAGAAGCCAGGTCACAACCTTTCTTCACAATAGCCAAAAAACTTTGGTTTTACATGCGAATGTCTGTGTGCTTTTTAAATTTGAGTTGCTCAATGTTTAGGTAATGTTCTATTTTTAATCTATTTGCTAAAGTCAGCCATTTCTCATCCTCAAATCTATTTCTCTAGATCTACAAAAAGGATAAACTATCACTTGATGTACCTTCATGAAATTGCAATTGACTTCTTATTTGAGATTCAGAGCTGGCTTTGAAATGAGTGATGAAAAACAAATTATTTATCGAGTCTTTCCTTCTTCCCCACACACAGTCAAAACATTTTTCTCTCCCCCAGAGCAACCAAGCAAGCTCTATTATACCTCCACTAGGGGACGATTTAATTTCTTATTCCATTTAGCCCAAGCATGACTGCATGCCTTTTAATTATGAAAAGTATTCTTTTGCATTGATGGCAGTAGAAGTTATATAATTATAACTCCAGATAATACCCACTAGATTTCTTATTTAGGAAAAGTTCAAAATTGTGCTTCAAGAGAAAGCAATTGTTAGTTCATGAGATTCTTTTATCAAGAGCACTAAAAACTTTAAAGAGCCAAATGCATATTTTCATTTTTTGCAGATATTAAGTTAACCATTGAACAAGTATTGTGGTTTGCAAGACATCAAAAAATGAAGGCCAAGTTATCCTTGAGAATTAACTTCAAAGCCAAGTCTAGAGTTAAAAGGTGTTACAGTGTCCTAGGAATCATTTAGTAATCTATATTGAACAAGAAAAGGAATTTTTTGAATTTGAAAAGGCTTGTTGAAATGTCAAAAGTGGACCAAAAATGCATTACATGAAGTGTTGTGCATATGGCATGACATAAAATGCCTATTACAAAGCAATTCCAGCCAAATATCATAATAATTAAAATATCACAGATAATTGGAAATATAAAGCAGAGTATAGTTTTTATTTGAAAATATTTTTATTTAACCATAATTCTTCTTTAACATTTTAAAACATTGATATAAGTTTTTATAAATATAACTTTTAAAGTATTCTCATTCATGATCTTATATAAAATTTGACATCAAACTAATTTTTACATCTAGATGATATAAATGTCAGAATTATCTTTTCACGATGTGTAATCACCTATTTAAAAATATTGTGATGTACAAAGTGCAATTCATCATTATTAGTGTTGAGACAAAAGTTATATTGTACTCTGGGATTATGTTTTAGCTATATCTCTTTGTTCATTTTCCCTTAGTGATTTTATGTGATGACATAATCAAAAAAAGAAAGAAGCAAAACATAATAGATTCATTCATTGTGAGTCCCTCATGAAGAGTGTGAGGTTCAATACAAGCTATATATGTATGTGTGTATAATAGTTTAAAATTTAGATATTTAGCAAAGAAGAACTCATACGTATACTACAGAAATTATTCTTCAACATTGAGAAGGATGGTCAGAGACATTCAAATACGCCAAAAACAGTCAAGACGAAACTCAAATAAAAAATGCAATACATTTTACTATAGCCCCAAAGAAAATTAAATATCTAGTAATATATTTAACAAAAGATACGAAAGACTTATACAAGGAGAATTATGAAACACTAAAAAAAGAAATAAAAAAAGTATATCTTCAAATCTTTAAAATTATGTACACCTTTAACTATAGAAACACATTAGCTTCATCAGTTATTTGCTATATGTTATTTAAAATGCATCAGAGAATCAATGAAAACTCTAAAAGTCTCTGAAGGTCTTTGCAAACCTAAGCTCCTCTAAGACTTACTTCTAATATATGGATAATGAAGATTAAAAAAAAATAAAACTCTGCTATAGATAGGTTCTAAAGAATAACAAATTTTAAAATGATGACAAAACATTTAGTGTATTTAAAAGAGCTATGAGTTTGCATTTTATTTTAATCATGTTCTTCACTCATAACAAATATCAGTGAGGTAATCAATAAACCAAGTATTTAATACACTTAGTTTAGTGTAGCTCATATAGTTGTCTGAGACAGAGCTTTCTTGCCGTACAAGTTGAAGCTAATTTTGCCAAGAGTAGGCTTTGACACCAAAGGTCTGGCTTCCAGTCCAGCTCTATTCTTTCCTTCTACATGATTCTAGTCTAGGTAAATCCAAGGTATCTGAGCCTTGATCTTTTTTCTTTTACAAACTGGGCACAATGAGCTCTTCTCCAGTTTTCTCAGCATTGTTTTTAGTATCAGATGTTACATAATTTGAAAACATGTAAAGTACTATAATAAATATTATTTATCCATATTAAAAGTAGTAATGGTAACTGTGATAGTCTTTTTGGTGTGTCAGCTTAGTTAGGCACAGTCCATAGTTATTTAAACACTAATGGTTTTTGAATGGTTTTAATAGATACCTTCTTTAGAAGGTCTGGTAGAAAGGAGGGCTACGGGGATTGATAAGAATAAGTACTTGTCCAGAAGTTTAGGGACATAGGAATGTGTATATTCCTTTGGAATCGAACAGACCTAGATTAGAATCATTACTGATTGACTGACCTTGGGCAGGTTATTTAACCTTGCTGAAGCTCAATTATATTACTTTTTAATGTAAATGTGGAATAATAATACCTTTCTCCCAGGGATGTTGTGAGAATCTACAGATAAATGCATCTGTAGTGCCAACTTAAACATTTGATAAATATATTAATAGCAGCTGATATTATCCCCTTGGAACTGTGGATTCTCAACACACTGAACCGTTTCTCATTTTCTGAACTTATTACTAAGAACCAATACTGATGAACAAACATCTTTAGTACTGGTAATTGTTTACTGTTTATGGGAGCTCACATATTCCCTACCTATTGTGCTACAAGAAAGGACAAATATAAATGCCCAAAGAAAAGTCATCACATCAAGCTTCCCAAATTGTGCAAAAATATTTATTATAGATCTTACCATACTTCCTCCTAAGAAATGGACCCCTAAGCCCCTCCACTGGCAATGTACAGTTTCCTCCAAGTCATCATGAGACACTTCAAATTACAGATACACCATTATTAGATCCTACAGGCCAATGATTTGCTATTGTTCTAGCCTTTGACCATGTGATCTCCTCTGTTATTTTATTTAGATTACTTTTTGACTTCTACCTATTCATAAGTTAGATTTATTAGAAGTAACGGAGTGTAGGAGCTTCCTTTGCTGTCTCAAACTACTACATGTAGTCTTTTGAAAGACTTTGCCATGTTTTTCTTTTAGACTTTCCTCCTTTCCTTATTTATTGATAATCACAAATAGTGACCTCTACAGGGTTAATGACAAAGATGGAGATCAGCAGTTCAATATAGCCTAGATCAAATTTTAAAAGCATTGAAATTTATGTAAATAGAGGAGGAAGAGCAGTTGTCCTGCTATGAGAAGTTGAGGATGATGGAGATAATTCCATCTTGGACATTAAGTCTTATTTGAGTGACTGTAGGAAATAAAAGTCTAGATTAAATGGAATTATGTGAGCATTATCAGCATACCCTGGATGAGTTAGGGAGAGTGTCCAGAATGGGGAGGGGAAGACTGAGAGTGGAACCTTGGAGAGCACCAAATATTAAGCTGCAAAGAGAAACAGAAGTCAATGAAGAAGGCCAGAAGAATATATGAAAAAATGTGACTGTTTCAAAGAGCATAATTTCAGTAATGTGTTACTCTTGAGAGGATGAGTGAAGAAAACTGGGGACTAAAATTACCCCTTATATTTGTCAATCAATCAATCACCAGTAACCTTAATGAGAAGCTGGATTGCATGGGTCAATGAATAGCTGGAGTCAAGCATGGCAGGTGAAGAAGGGTCATAGCAAATTATAGAAAGCTTTTTCAAGAAGTTTTGTTAAGAAGGAAAGAATAAAGAAAAGACCATATCAGGGATTTTAGTAGATCTTAGTGGTCCATGATGGTATAATGTTGGAATTTGGGACCATTTGGTCTAGGTGGTATGCCTGAATTGCCTGTGAAACTTTGTAAATATAGATGCCTAAGTTTCACCTCAAACCTACTGAACTAATATCTCAGAGGTGGATTCAGTCTTCCTTGGTTCTGGTTTTCTTCTTATCTTGCCAGGTACTGTATCTACTGCCCATGCCCTACCTTATTGAATTCTTTTCTTCTTTATATCAGAGCTAACATACTAATTGCAAGATGGTACCCAACTCTGTCTGCAATTGCTCAAATTTTAGTCTGAACGCATATCTCTCCAGCTATTGTTCTATTGTAGTAGTTAGTTCAGATGTTCTGACTTGTTACTTCACAAATCTGTGAAAATGTCAGAAATATAATTTTCTACCAATTTTGTAGTTATGCTTTTTGCAGCTGCATGTGAATAACAGAAAACACTACCAGCAATTTAATTGGTAGCAATTTGGAGGGAAAGAACAACGTCTGGTCTAAGGGTCACACAACTAATAAATTAATCCAAGGGCTGACTTCCAAGCTCGCTCCTTCCCACTATAAAACTCCTCCACAGTGGAGCCCACCTGTGCCAACCCCAGCCCAGTCCTCTCTCCCCAGCACAGTTGCAACACGGCCTGGTCTAAGGGCTACTTGGTCATCTCTCCCTCCATTATCATAAGCCCTTTATTCTACGGTCACTTCCTGTTTCTCATGATCCATCATCATTTTTAGCTACAGAAGCTGTGGTTAAAACTGTTTGCTTGCTGCACTGCAAATTTGCTATAATTGCATCACGACCAATTACATGTAGGTTATATGACTCATCATTAAATAGTTTAAGAATCAAAAATTAAGAATAGATTTGAGTGAGGAATTGAAATTACTAGAATAAGAATATGATTATATAGTCAGAAAAATGGGCACCATACTTGCAAAAGGAAAGGAAATATATAACTAAGAACTAGAAATAAATTAGTAAATGAGTGCAGGATATGAATTAATTGTTTAAAACAGCACCATGTTTGAGAATTACACAATCTCTTTTGCACACATCCCTTCACGGCAACATTGTTTTTTTGTTTTTTTGTTTTTTCAAGAAATTCATTTGATCAATGGTGCAACTGTTATGGAGAATACAAAAGTAAAACTTTTGTCTTCTCTTGGGGAACAACGAAACAGAGAATATATGTAAAAACTATGTAAAAATTATATTCTTACGGGACTAGAAGGATCTTAGAGATTTCCTTTTTAATAAATGAAAATGAAAAAAGAAACCTGAACTATAGTTAACTGAAAAATATGGATATTTTAAACTATGATTTATTGACTTATCTTGTACTGCACTAAGCCATTTATCCACATTACCTAATTTAATATCTCGACAACTCTGTGAACTAAGAGTCTTAACTTTTGAATAAGAGAAGTGAGATTCACAGGGGTCAGGTAACTTGCCCAAAGTCACACAACTAATAAGTTAATCCAAGGGCTGACTTCCAAGCTCGCTCCTTCCCACTATAAAACTCCTCCACAGTGGAGCCCACCTGTGCCAACCCCAGCCCAGTCCTCTCTCCCCAGCACAGTTGCAACACGGCCTGTCCCCACTGAACTGGCCTAAGCAAGGAATTTTGAATACAGTAACTGGGCACTGAGTTTTTAGGCACCTTTTGTGTGCAGTTGTAATAATAATTTGTGGTTAGATACTTTTATTAAGATCATCATGCCCTACTATACTAATTTAACAGCTTTTAGTGATGTGCATCACAGCCTATTAATTTAACAGTTTTTAATGATGTGCTTACTGTTTATAATATCTAAACATAAAAGGAAAGGCAGGAAATTATAAATGCACACAAGAAGAAATAAGCTATTTTAAATAGACTACTAATGAGGCTCTGCTTATATTGCCTTCCAATCTATGTGAAAAACTGAGATAGCCAACATTCTTGCAGTAGCTTTACTATTAATTTATGAGGAAAAGTCACATGCTTGAATAATTCCCATGAGTTCCTAGTCTCCACTGTAATCTTATTTAAATAGTGTTGAAAGTACTGGGTATCGAGGCTTGTCCAGAGTACTCTTGCTAGGTTTTCAGAAACTGAGAGAGCTCCTGCAGAAGGAGCAGTACTACAGAAAAAGGAGTTCGGTGGATCTGTTATCTTCCTCACTAATTCTGACCAACACCAAAAACTGCTGCAATAAGTCCAATAGGAAATCACTGTCGCGTTGTTTGTTCAAAGCTTAAACTCATCACCTATTTATTTATTTATTCATGTATGCATTTATTCAACAGACTTCATGATTGAGATAATATGAAGAGAAGGTTTCAATGGTGTCAGGGAATATGGGAAGAGTTCTGAAAGGCTACTTAACACCCACTTTCAAAGAAGCAGAGCTAAAGCATATTGTGTAACACGATTAGAGTATATTGGACCGACTTTAGCTTCACTTTCTGGGAGCAAAAGTTTCATTTTCTCTTCATTGTTTATGCAATTAGTTTCTTAGCGGGAATGTTTTAACTTCAGTCTGTGGCCTCCTATTTTCCCGCCTCCTCACTGGTACAGCGATTCCCTCGTATCTTAATAACTACAATGGCTATGCTCTGCTTAATGGGTAAGAGCTTTAGAGAATAATGTCATTTCTGAACATTTAATGAGTTTCACAATTAAAAACACATTGAAGTTCAAGGTCCTAAAAAAATAAAAAGACACTTCCCTAATGGTACAGCTGCCATTGAAAGAGTTGATAATCTGGAAAGAAGGGTTTTTAGGGTAAATTTTTGTTTCTTACCTTGAAAAAATTTGAAGTATTTGATATGCTTTTTGATTGCTATTAAAAAACAATCAAAATTTATGTTTTAATCATTTTTAATTATAAAAACACAATTTCAGGGAAATAATGAGAATGAAATTTTAGAAACATGAAATAAACACAGTCTGTCTCAGTTGTAGACTTGGAAAATAAGTAATAATAGAAGATAGGAGATATACTGTCTTAGCAATAAAAATAAATGATGATAATTGAAGCAGTGTTCTGTGGAACATATGAGACCTATGGGCAGTGACTTCTCTGTGTTCCCTGAAGTTTCTTTTTCTTTTTTATTTGTACAAATTTATAGGGTACATGTGAAATTTTCTCACATGTCTATAATGCAGAGTGACTAAGTCAGAGTATTTAGAGTGTCCATCACTCAAGTACAATATATTTTTATTAACTATAGTCATCCTACTCTACCAAATATTGAATTTTCTTATCAAGCCCTTACTATAATCATAGAGGTGTTTATTAATTTAGAATAAACTCTTACTCTGGGGGTAGACAATGATCTGCTAATCCTATTACTTACTTCCTACCTGCAAGTTCCTACTTGGTTCCAGACCTATTTTCAATGGAGACACCCTAGAGAATTTTGTTCTATTTCCCAGAGGCTGAATCCAACTGGGAGAGGATCCAAATCCCTGACCAAAGTAGAGTGGGAGCCAAATCTGAACCTGAGCGTGGAGTCCAGGAGTCCTGCACTGAGCTGTCGGGGCTTTGACGCTGATGCCCCTGGGTGTGTATCGCTCTCTGGGTTCTGAGTCTTACAGAATTAGGTTTATTATTTTCTGTAGCCTGAGTTTCTGGCATTGCCCACTTGGGTTTATTAGCTACAAAAACCCCAGGATTTAACATCAGTAAAACTGATGGCACCTACTATTGAAGTGACCGACTGGTTAAGGGGAAAGTGGCTAAGGTCCTCTACTTAGCATTCATGAATTCAAATCCACTCTTGTTACTTAGGATTTTTGTTTTTGGTTTTCAGGAAGATAAAAGGTATGTGCGTGTGTTTACAAATGGTTGTGTTTGTAGACTGCCATCACATTACAGGTAAGGAAGGCTGGTCGATTCAAGCCTTTGGATCGGATGAATTAAGAGTAGCATTCAGCCAGAGTTATTATGCAACACACTGTAAAACAAGATATCTGGTGGCTTTGTCAAAGAAAGTGACATGAAGATAGCAGATTGTAACACGTTGAGCAGAACAGAATTGGTCTGAGAGTGGTTTATTTTTATAGTTTCTAGTTTCTGGTTTTTCTTGCTCAATACCACTGTACACATTCTATAATGCCGTTGTTTTTCCCTTTAGACACCCCACTGAAATGTAAGCTTTTACATTTGATTAAGACTGTCCATCAACTGCTTTTTCTTCATGTCATTCCCTATGTCCGTCTCCACTCTCTCTGACACACACAGCACGACACAGCTTCAACTGAGTTATATTGCTCTGTATAAGTAAGTGCCTCCGCAGTTCCCACAGTCTACTGTCACATGCACCCTGCCACATATTCCTTGTGATGTGGGCAGAAGCACAGGACACAAGGCAAGCACATTTTAGGCCTCTGTTCTGATCACATCTACTATAATCTTGTTGAAACTGAAAAGTGACAAGGCAAAGGTCCTGGATACATGATGAATAGAGAATTGGGGCCAATAATCCAGTCAACCAAGTGATACTTGTCTTTTCTTCCATTCAACCTGTATCACTGTATCCTAGGACTTGGGATTATATTCACAAGCAAGACAGAGTCTGAGACCCCAGTGGGGAAGACTGATGCAGAGCAACCAAATCACAGATGTGCTAATTACTGTGTTAAGTCCCTTCTTACCATACACTATTCCTTTTTTTTTTCTGAAATATCCTTCCCCTTTAAAACGACCTATTTGTATCTACTAATAATAACAGTTTCAGGACTGACTCAAATACGACTTTCTGTGTAAATTGATTCCATCTGTAATCCATTTTATTCCATGTTCTCTCACTTTTCTTAATTTGGGTTCTTTACTGCCATGAAGGGTTTCCTTGTTGATACAGAGTTCTGTAGTAGTTGTCAGATTGCGCCATGTGACTGGTCTGAACATAGCTAAGATGGAGTACTAGTGGACTAGAACTAGGCACAGACGGCGTGAGTGTGAAAGGTAGTCCTTGGCCCATGTTGAGACCTTGGCAAAAGTATCACACTCTTTGGAGATAGAAACTGTATTTTCTGTTCTTTTTACTGCCTGTCTAGGGCAGAATGCTATTGAATAATTCTCAAAACCAACTCTGCAATTCTCATGGTATCTCAGATTTATTAGTGAGGTATTTCACTGAAGGTCTCCAAACAAAGTTAAATTTTATTTATGTCAATTTAGCGGAAAATTATGTTTTATATGGCACTGTGGAAGGGAAATAAAGGGGCAAAGGATACAGCATCATATCTCCTAAGGGGTTGAAAGTCACTGTAAACAGGTGCTTTAATCAAGGTTAGTTAGTGACAGGATTATATATTCCCCTTTATTAACAGTTTAGGGAGTATATTTTTTAAGGATGGAATTTAGCCATCTCACTAACAAAACCTTGAAATTTGAGATAAACAAGGACTGCAAAAAAAATGCAGTAGCCAAGTTTTCTTTTTCTTTTTCTCTTTTCTTTTCTTTCCTTTCCCTTTTTTAAAATTTTTTTTGTGCGTGTATGTATGTGTCCTTTTCAGTGCAAGGATTTTTCATTTCACCAATTATTCTTTTTTATTATTTCTTGTCATGGTTGAAGTACCTTCTAAGAACTGATAACAAGAGGGGAGAATTTATGATTTATGATTAAGAGGAAGATCAGATTAAAGAGGTATTAGAGAGGTCAGCATTTTAAGGTTGAAACCAGCTTCAGTGAATCATGTCACATGAGCATGTAGTGCTTGTCGTGGAGCAGGTCACAGGAGCTTTCAATCTCAGACCACCAGAGAGCTCTATCATCCTCAACCCCAGTATTTTGGATTCAAGCAATCTGAGATCCAGAGAAGTTAGATGTGCTGTTTCGAAGCACACAATAAGCTGGTGCTAGAGCCTGGATTTGAACCCAAATATTCTGTTTCTAATCTTCAGTTCCTTGAGTCTTGTCAGCTTTCTTGGAGATTTATTTCCGCAGTTGGAAGCTTTAGATAATGGCATCTTGTCTTCCTTAATCAAGGACAAATGCTACATGGATTTAAATCCCAGGTGAAAAAAATCAGACTTTATTCTTAAAAAAAGAAACAATCAGAAAACGATTATATGTGACCCCTGTGACACCACATATAGGTGGGGTGGACTGAGGAGAGTCACTCAGCAGTGGGGGAGGGCTTCATCAAGAAAATGACACCTTATTGGGACCTTGAAGAGTAGTCTGTATGTGATATCAGTGTGGAGGAGGATGGGTATGGACAGGGAGGGGCGGGGATTTGGCTGGGAGAGACAAGGAGGTCATCACAGAGAACCAGCAAAGGCAGAAGGCTCTAGGGCACCAGGAGGGGAACGTGGTTGGATCAGTGTTCAACTGCAGAGCTGTTGGGAAGACTCACCTGACTTCATGGGAGGGAAGCTGGGGGCTGCTATGCCAAATGTGATTGCTGAACAAAAGCAAAACACTTCAGTTTTTCAGAAAATTTTCAGAATATATCCATTATTGTTTGATTATGCTCCTTATAGTCACATAAACATATTCTTACATGTTTCTTTTTTTCTAGTTATTCCATTTATGTTATTATTTTTAACATATTTCCAGCTGGATTGAGTTGTGAATTTTGGAAAGGTGAAGATCATTTATTATATAGCCACATTATTCCCAAAGCTGCTAGTATTGTTTTATGAATATAGTATACAAATATATTGAATATATGAAAGGATGGGAGGTAGAGGAAGAAATCATACCCTGACTGTCCATGAGGGGTTTTTGGAGGGCTCATCCCTCCAAACCCTCATAACCCTACTAAATCCTCCAAAAGGTGATTTCTCTTCTCTTCTCCTCTCCTCTCCTCTCCTCTTCTCTCCTCTCCTCTCCTCTCTCCTCTCCTCTTTTCTCCTCTCCTTTCTTTTCCCTTTATTTTGTTTTTCTGAAGGGGCATTAAGCAGGATAAGGTGTGGAGAGAAGAGAAGAGCCAAGAAATGAAGCTCAGAAGAGAATCA
>CAUYRT010061806.1:0-61132 GCA_963574885.1 Lepilemur ruficaudatus | reverse complement strand
AACCTCAAACTCCTGGGCTCAAGTGATCCTTTTGCCTCAGCCTTCCGAGTAGCTGGGATTATAGGCACAGGCCTCCGTGCCCGGCTAAGTTTATATATATATATTTTTTTAGTTGTCCAGTTAATTTCTTTCTATTTTTTTAGTAGAGACAGGGGTCTCGCTCTTGCTCAGGCTAGTCTCGAACTCCTGAGCTCAAATGATCTGCCTGCCTTGGCACTCCCAGAGTGCTAGGATTACAGGTGTGAGCCACCACACCTGGTCTGCATTTAATTTTTTAGAAAGTCCAGGTCTTAGTAAAACTCATTAGACAATTCTATCATCCAGTACAATTTATGATTAAAAGTTTGATGGAGAATCTTTCAGATTATTTCCATTCTTCTACCAATATATAGAACTATTTTTTTTTTAGCTCTCAGAATCTCAGCAATAAGATTATACTCAACAACATCCTTATTTGATTTTACAGTATATGTTAGGCACTTTTTAAAAACCAGTGTGTAATACAGTTCTAGGTCATTGACTTAAAGGATGACATTTCATTGTATGTTTTTTTTTTTTTTGAGACAGAGTCTCACTCTGTTGCCTGGGCTAGAGTGAGTGCCATGGCGTCAGCCTAGCTCACAGCAACCTCAAACTCCTGGGCTCAAATGATCCTCCTGCCTCAGCCTCCCAAGTAGCTGGGACTACAGGCATGTGCCACCATGTCTGGCTAATTTTTTGTATATATTTTTAGTTGGCCAATTAATTTCTTTCTATTTATAGTAGAGATGGGGTCTCGCTCTTGCTCAGGCTGGTTATGAACTCCTGACCTTGAGCGATCCGCCCACCTCGGCCTCCCAGAGTGATAGGATTACAGGTGTGAGCCACCGCGCCCAGCCCATTATATGGTTGATGTGACCATTATTTATATTACCAGGCTCCCATTGCTGTATCTTTTCAATTTTTATTTTTAATTGATACATAATATACATATTTATGGGTTACAGTGTGATATTTCAATATGTATATACAATGTGTAATGATCAAATTAGAGTAACTAGCATATCCATCACCTGAGACAATTATCATTTCTTGATACCATTTTTGAATGTTGGGAGCATTCAGAATCCTCTCTTCTAGCTATTTGAAAGTATAAATTGTTGTTAACTATAGTTACTCTACAGTGCTATAGAACATTAGAACTTATTCCTATCTAGCTGTAGTTTTGTATCTGTTATTTTGTACAGTTATTTTATCTGTAAATTTGTATCTCTCCCCTCCGTCCGTCCCAGCCTCTAGTTATGATTCTATTCTCTACTCCTATACGATCAACTTATTTAGCTTCTACATGAGTGAGAACATTTTCCTGTGAGTAATTTATTTCACCGAACATAACATCCTCCAGGTTTATCCATGTTGCTGTGAATGACAGAATTTCATTCTTTTTCATGGCTGAATAGTGTTCCATGGTGTATATATACCACATTTTATTTATCCATTCGTCTCTTGATGGACACTTAGTTTGATTCTGTATCTTGGCTATTGTGAATAGTGCTATAGATATCTCTTCAATAATACTGATCTCCTTTCCTTTGAATGTCTACCCAGTAGTGGGATTGCTGGATCATATGGTGGTTCTATTTTTAGTTTTTTGAGGAATTTCAATACTATTTTCCATAGTGGCTGTACTAATTTACATTCCTACCCCTATAAGAATTCCCTTTGTCTTCATCCTTGCCAGCATTTGTTTGTTTGTCTGTTTGTTTTGTCTTTTTGATAATAGCTGTTCTAACTAGGGTGAAATGATATCTCATTGTGGTTTTGATTTGCATTTCCCTGATGATTACTGATGTTGAGAATTTTTTCATATACTTTTTGGCATTTGTATGTCTTCTTTTGAGAATTGTCTCTTCAGATCATTTGCCCATTTTTTAATTGGATTTTTTTTGGGGGGGCTATTGATTTGAGATCCTTGTGTATTCTTGGTATTAATCCCTTGTCAAATGAATTTGTTTGCAGGTATTTCCTCTCATTTTGTAGGTTGTCTCTTCACAGTGTCATTTCCTTTGCTGTGCAGAAGCTTTCTTTTAGTTTGATATAATCCTATTTTTGTTTTGGTTGCCTGTGCTTTTGAGATTTTATTCATAAAATTTTTGCCCAGACCAATGTCGTGAAGTGTTTCCCCTGTGTATTCTTCTAGTAGTTTCATAGTTTCAGGTCTTATATTTATACCTTTAATCCATTTTGAGTTGATTTTTATATATGGTGAGAAATGGGAGTCTAGTTTGCTTCTTTTGCATATGGATATCCTGTTTTCCCAGCACCATTTATGAAGAGTCTGTGCTTTCCCCAATATAGGTTTTCGCACCTCTGTTGAAAATCAGTTGGCTGTAAATATGTGGACTTATTTTTGGTTCTCTATTCTGTTCCACTGGTCTGTTTTTATGTCAGGACTATGCTGTTTTTATGGCTACTATAGCTTTGTAGTATACTTTGAGGGCAAGTAGTGTGAAGCCTCCAGCTTTATTCTCTTTGCTTAGGATTGCATTGGCTATTCAGGATCTTTTGTGATTCCATGTGAATTTTAGTTGTCCAGCTAGTTTCTTTCTATTTTTTTAGTAGAGACAGGGTCTCACTCTTGCTCAGGTTGGTCTCGAACTCCTGAGCTCAAACGATCCACCCGCCTCGGCCTTCCAGAGTGCTAGGATTACAGGTGTGAGCCACCATGCCTGGCCCATGTGAATTTTAGGATTGCTTTTTCTATTTCTGTAAAGAATGTCATTGGTGTATTTTGATAGGGATTGTATTGAACCTGTAGGTCACTTTGGGTAGTGTGGTCATTTAATATTTATTCTTCTTATGGTGGGTATTTTAGTTGTTTTGCTTTTGTTGCTGCTACAGGCAGTGTTACAGAGGTATTTAATAAAGAATTATTTTTATCAGCAATTTCTAATACCTGTTGGATGCTTTTCATTTGTCATCTTTCTTCATTCCTATGAATGTCTATTAAGACTTTCCCTTCTTGATGTTCTTCTCTGTTGACTGGGGAGATACTGCTGTCTGGGATGCTGTCCTCCCGTTCTCCCATCCAAGTACTCACTAGGCCCAGCCTTTAGCTTCTGAGGTCAGACAAGACTGGGGATGTTCAGGGTGGTATGACCAAAGACTCTCTTCCCTTTCTGAATGTTGTTTGTCAGAGTCTTTTGATGGATTCTCTCCCTTTGACTGTCTACTAGACTTGTTCTTGGAATGCTGTCCTTGACCTTATTCCTGGGTGATCTCTTTCACATCTTTTTAACTCTTTTTTTTTTTTTCTGACACCGAAATCTATAGCTCCAACATCTTTTTGAGCCCCTAGAAACAAATGTTTCTGTTTCGTGGTGAGGTACAACTAACCCTGAAAATCCACCTCTCCTTCAGTCCCTTCTGCTATATTCTTTACATGTATAGCACAGCCTTTGAGTTAGACCTTGGTTCACATTCTGCCTCTGCCACTTACTAGTTGTGGACCTTGGATGGGTTTCTTTATTACAAGAAAACTTAAATCTTTTCTGCTTTCACCTGTAAGTGGAAGTAAGAGTCTCCATGTCATGGGGGCTTTGGAAGGGTTTATTGAGATTCTCTATATCTCACTGTGTACCTGGCACAGTTCTTGGCACTTAGTAAGTGGTCAGTCACTGGCAACTGTCATAACCATCCCCTACCTGATTAGACCTTTTTTCTTTTTCACAGCATATTGTCCAGTCTACGTTATAAATATTTCTCTAATCTGGCCTCTCCTCTCTGTCTTTGGAACCCTTTCCCCTGACTGTATGCTCTATTGACCCTTAGAAGTTTGTCTTTGGTTGTTTTGCCTCTAGTTTCATCACCTCTAATCTCTGGTTTACAGCAGTGGGTTTCACACAGACCCCCTTGCCCACACAAACACCTTTCCTAATATATGTGGGGCATTTTCAAAAGAAACCTTATAGGTCAAGATAGGAGAGATGTGGAGCTGCTTTGCTGGAAGCAGGATTGCGAGTCTAGGGTTCTGAGTATTTCCCTTTTACCCTGCAGCCCTGTCAGGTTCCTCCAGCAACCGCTAGAGCAATCATGAACTCATTACCCTGTGCCCTGGCTACTGCCAGGGTGATTTTTCTGGAAAAACACATTTGAGCAATTCATTCCCTTGTTGAAAACTGTATGGCTCTTAAGCATGGCGGACAGTGTTCTTAACCTGGGTATTGCTGTCCCTAGGGAGACAAATTGTCACAATATGTTTGTTCTTACAGGAACTGAGGAGAGATTGGCTGTACAGGCACACCTTGGAAATTCTGCAGGACCACTGCAATAAAGTGAATATTGCAATAAAACTAGTCACATGAATTTTTTGGTTTCCCAGTGCATATAAAAGTTATTTTTACACTACACTATAGCCTGTTAAGTGTGTAGTATTATGTCTTTAAAAAAAGTATTTACCTTATATAAAAAATACTGCTTAAAAAATGCCATCATCTGAGCCTTCAGCAAGTTGTAATCTTTTTGCTGGTAGAGGGTCTTGCCTGCTGACTTAGGGTGGCGGTGCTGAAGGTTGGGTGGCTGTGATAAGTTCTTAAAATAAGACAACAGTGAAGTTCGCAGCCTCAATTGACTCTTTCTTTTATGAAAGATTTCTCTGTAGTATGCAATGCTGTTTGGTAGCATTTTACCCACAGTAGAACTACTATTAAAATTGGAGTAAATCCTCTCAAACCATGCTGCTGCTTTATCAACTAAGTTTATGTATTAATAATATTCTAAATCCTTTGTTTATTTCAATAATGTTCACAGCATCTTCACCAGAAGTAGATTCCATTTCAAGAAACCACTTTTTGCTTGGGCATGGTGGCTCATGCCTGTAATCTTAGCACTTTGGGAGGCCAGTGCTGCTAGGAGTTTGAGACCAGCCTGGTCAATAACAAGACCGTCTCCACAAAAAATAAAAAATTAGGCAGGTGGGTGGTATGAACCTATAGTCCCAGCTAACTCACTTGGGAGGCTGAGGCAGGAGGATTGCTTTAGCCCAGGAGTTGGAGGCTGTAGTGAGCTATGGTGATGCCACTGCACTCTAGCACTGGCAACAGAATGAGACCCTGTCCCAAAAAGAAAAAACAAAAAACACCTCCTAATTCTAGTTCTCTTACTATTTCCACCACATCTGCAGTTACTTAAGTCTTCAACTCCTCAAAGTCATCCTTGAGGTTTGGAATCTCCTTGTTTCAAATGATTGTTATTGTTGATATTTTGGCCTCCTCTCATGAATCATGACTGTTCTTTATGGCCTCTGGAATGGTGAATCCTTTGCAGAAGGTTTCGATGTACTTTGTTCAGATCCATCAGAGGAATCACTGTGTATGGCAGCTATAGCCTTATGAAACGTATATTTCTTAAATAATAAGACTTAAAAGTCAAAATGACTCCTTTTTTTCTTTCTTAAAGAGATGGGGTGTTGCTCTGTTGCCCAGGCTGGAGTGCAGTGGCACGATCATAACTCCTGGGCTCAAGCAATCTTTCCACCTCAGCCTTCTGAGTAGCTGGGATTACAGGTGAGCACCACCACACCCAACTACTTCTTAAAATTTTTTTGTAGAGATGGGGTCTTGCTATGTTGCTCAGGCTGGTCTTGAACTCCTGGCTTCAAGTGATCCTCCTACCTTGTCCCCGCAATGTGCTGTAATTATAGGCATGAACCACTGTACCCAGCCTGAAATTCCTCCCTGATCCATGGGCCGCAGAATGTTTTGTTAGTAGACATGAAAACAACATTAATCTTGTACATCTCTATCAGAGGTCTTGGGGGACTAGTTGCATTGTCACTGAGCAGTAATATTTTGAAAGAAGTCTTTTTTTCTGAACAGTAGATATCAACAGTGGGCTTAAAATATTCAGTAAATCATGCTGTAATATAAACAGACGTGCTGTCATCCAGACTTTGTTGTTCAATTTATAGAGCAGAGTAGATTTGGCATAATTGTTAAGAGCCCTAGGATTTTAGAAATGGTAAAGGAGCATTGGCTTCAACTTAAAGTCACCAGGTACATTAGCATCTAACAAGAGAGGCAGCCTGTCCTTTGAATCTTTGAAGGCAGACATCGATTTCTCCTTTCTAGCTATGAAAGTCCTAGATGGCATCTTCTTCCAGTGGAAGGCTGTTTTCTCAACATTGAAAATCTCTTTAGTGTAGGCACTTCTTCAATGATTTTAGCTAGATCTTCTGGATAACTTGATGCAGCTTCTATACATCAGCACTTGCACATCTACGTTATGCTAAGATGCCTTCTCTACTTAAACCTCATGAACCAGCCTCTGCTAGCTTCCAACTTTTCTTAAGCAGTTTCCTCACCTGTCTCAGCCTTCATATAATTGAAGAGAGGGCCATCTGGATTAGGCTTTGGCTTAAGGGAATATTGTATCTGGTTTGATCTATCCAGACCACTAAAACTTTCTCCATTTCAGTAATAAGGCTGTTTTGTTTCCTTATCTTTCATGTGTTTATTGGAGTAGCACTTTTAATTTCATTCAAGAACTTTACCTTTGCATTTGCAACTTGGCTAACTGGCTCAAGAGGCCTAGCTTTTGGCCTATCCCAGCTTTCGACAGGTCTTCTTCACTAAGTATAACCATTTCTAGCTTTTGATCTAAAAAGAGAGACCGTATGACTCTTCCTTTCACTTGGAACACTTAGAGGCCATTGTAGAGTTATTAATTGGCCTAATTTCAATATTGTTTTGTCTCAGGTAATAGGGAGGCTTAAGGACAGGGAGAGGTGGGAAAACAGCTGGTCAGTGGAACAGTCAGAACACAAACATTTGCTAAATCCACCATCTTGTATCAGTGTGATTCCTGGTGCTCCAAAACAATTATGATAGTAACATCAAAGGTCACTGATCACAGATCACCGTAACAGATACAGTACTAATGAAAAATTTTGAAATACTGTGAGATTTACCAAAATGTGATAGAGACAAAAGTGAGCTCATACTATCGGGGAAATGGTGCTGATCAACTTCCTCCGTGTAGTGTTGCCACAAACCTTCAATTTGTAAAAAACAGTGTCTGTGAGGTGTGATAAAGCAAAGCACAATAAGACATGGTATGCCTGTATTACTGGTAATTGGTGCTAGGGCTCAAATATACATTCTGTGGTGTGTGAGACAATCTCATACCATTCAAGACTTTCCTGCCCTAAATACCAGTAGTGCCCTTGCTGAGAGACAGTGGTCCTGCATTTGGCATTCTTCTGCTTTGCATTACTCTTGTGCCCCAGCCCATCTGCCAGGCCTGCCCTACAAATCAAACAGTTGTTTACCACCATCTCTGTGAACCTGACCTTATTCTTTCAAGCATCGGGTCTAGGCATAGACCTCGCCCTTTGTCAGGAATACATTTCTTTCCATCTGGCAAAGCCCCCTCCTCCTCTAAGAGTTGTCTTGGTCTTGTCTCTCAGCCCTCTAAAGTACACGTAGACCAGACCCTTCTTAACCATATCCATATCTCTAGTGGTCATCTACAAGCCTAAAGCCCTCTGAGGTAGTGGTGGTGACTTTCATTTGTGCACAGCCAAGAGTCACTTAACAACAGGGATATGTTCTGAGGAATGCACTGTTAGGAGATTTTGTCCTGCAGACATCATAGTGTTCTTATACAAACCTAGATGGTATAGTGTACTACACACCTAGGCTATATGGTATATAGCCTGCTTATAGGCTACAGACTGTACTGAGTACCATAGAAAAGGTGCAGTAAAAGTACAGTGTTATAATTTTATGTGACGACATCATATATGCTGTCCATCATTGACTGAAACATCATCATTTTGCACATGACCGTATTCCCAGTGGCATATAGTACATGCACATCTGGTATCTGAAACTACTGAGAAAATCATCTGATGCTCATTGAAGTCAGTGCGCCACTTAATCATGGTAGGATTCCTATGAGATTAGGCAGGGTAAAGAGAACGGGGACAGGCCCTCGAGGTACATGAACCCTACTTCCTTAGCCCTTCTGCCAATGTCAGGCTGCTCATGGTTTTCCTCGTATGGCCCTCTGCTTTTATCTTTCACTTCCTCTACACCAATTTCCACCCCACCCAAATCCCTTACCCCCAGCATACGCTTCCCTAGATGCTGGCTTGGTGGGAAAGTGTGGCCTTGTGGCTGAGTTGCAGGTGATGGGGGCCTGAGATTGGTGTCTTTTTCAGAGCAGTGCAACCCTGAAACTCGTCCTGTCGAGAGAAAAATAAGATCAGCTGTTCCTGCAAAAACTGTTAAGCCTGTGGAAAACAAAGGTGGGTTGGTCAGCTTCCAATAAAGCTTGAAGGGGTTTCAAACAGAGTAAGTCAAAATGAAGGCAAAGGCGAGACTGGGCTGGGCAGGGCATCCGGAACGATGGCTTCACTGGGGAGCAACAGCTTCCTGAGCCTTGATGGCCAGGAGTGAGGGCCAGTGTCATCACAGGTGAGTTGAGGTGGCAGCCCAAGAACATTGGTCAGGAGAAGAAATATGGGTGGGAGGCAGAGGGAAAAAAGGCCATGGCTGAGGCTGGGGGATTGCAGTGGACCCTGCTGGCAGGAGCTCTAGTCACAGCTTTGGGTCTCCTTCTGTGGGTGTGGCTGGGCTGTCATTTTGCCTGAGCTAGGCCCAGGCAGGAGGCTTCTTTGGTCCTAGATCAGCAGTCCCTAACCTCTTGGGCACAAGGGACTGGTTTCATGGAAGACAGTTTTTCTAAGAATGAGGAGGGGGCTGTGGGGAGTGGCAGAGCTTATGCAGTGATGTGAGCAATGGGGAGCGGCTGTAAATACAGATGAAATCTTGCTGACTTGCCTGCTGCTCACCTCCTGCTGTTTGGCCTGGTTCCTAAGTTTCACAGAAGACAATTTTTCCATGGATGGTGGGGGCAGGGGTGTGCTCAGGTGGTGATGCGCAGCAGATTGCTGCTGGGCCTCGGCCCGGGGGTTGGGGATCACAGTCCTAGATCACCTCACTGCTGCTGGGGGTTCCTCAGAGCTTATAGCAGGAGTGGGCTGTCATCCTATCCATCCATCCAAATGTTCATTAATACTTCCTGGGTGTCCTCCACCACGCCAGGCTCTGAAAACAGCCCTCTGGTGCCACCAAAGGGGAATTGAACATTCACAGCAAAGGGATGGCCTATTTCTGTCTTCAGAGAAACTTCCAGGTTGGATTCAGGCAATGCCAGCAATTTCTGTCCATGTGGAAAGGGGATTCTGTTTGGAAGGTTTGTACAGAGCACCCAGTTTATTGACCCATGGCAGGGCTGGAGCCATGGTGAGGGGAGGAGGGGTAATAAGAATTACAAAACCAGGCTCCAAGCCCATAGACCACAGGGAAACATAAAACTATGTGAACACTAGGATGTATTTGTTAAAATTTCCAATTCTTCTTTCACTTAACTTCCTTTTCCTAAAAGAGGAATGTTAGTCACAAACTCCAGAGAAGAGAGAAGGTTTTGGTTTGTCTATACCTGCTTGTATACTCCTACCACTGTCACACGTATGACATACTTTTGTCTGTTTGTGTAGTTGTTAAAATCTGCTGCCTGGGCCTCCTTTTTAGTCATAAGCAGTTGATTGTCTTATGTATTCCTTAGATGATGATTCCTCTGTGGCTGATTTCCTCAATAGTGATGAGGAAGAGGACAGAGTTTCTTTGCAGAATTTAAAGAATTTAGGTAAGTAAGTTTGTGCTGTGCCTGTTCATTTCTTTGTTAAAACCACTGAGATACTTTTACTGTGTTGTGTGGAATGTGGTTTTTAAAAAGTTATTAAATCCTTCAGTGTGGCATGCAAGACCCTTACTTTTTAACCACGTGATGCTGTAAATATATGGTTTTTCATACCTCCCAACGTGCGCACAGGGCCATTCCCTCTGCCTGGAATCCTACTGGTCTCGCAGGCTGGCAAAATTCTGTTGCTCTTTTAATGCTTGGTTCAAGGTTTCATTTCTCAGCTAAGCTTTTCTTGGCATTTTGTCTCCCTCTCTCAGAATTATTTTTTGGCTTCCCACATGCCTTGAACTTAATAGTAATATACCACTTGCATTTTATGGTAATTTGTCTCACATACCAATTTGGCAGGGACCTGTATTCTCACATCCTTAATGCAGACAGGTAATCATATGGTTTGATATTTTTTTTTAGGGGGAAATGGATGTTGATAATGCCCAGCATTTTTTGTAGTACTGCTTATTCAGTCCTTAGAGTAGTTCTGTCATATATGTGTGTAATTAATGGGCTAATGTAGTTCCTAAAGGTGTGCATTATTTTCATTCTTCCCACTTCACAGAATCAGGCAAAAGGTTATGTTTTGTACTTAGTCCCATGGTAATGATTAGACTGAGGTTGGACCTGAGCTGGTATTAGGTGTGAAAAATTTTATAGACTAAAGTGCCATACAGGTGTTAGCTCACTCCTGGTCCCATTGCATGCTGGCTCTCATGCTTAAACATTGTTCAGAGTATTTGGTATAAGCGTCCTCACCAAGAACCTTCATGCCTATAAAGAAAGAAAATGCACCAGCAACAAAAGATACGAACAGGAATCTGTTAACTGCATTTAACTTAAATCATTTGATATGCTGATCTTACCTTGTTTCTGTGTGAAGCATTGGGGTTAATTTGTGAGTTTAAAGGTTAAGGGGATGCAGCCTCTTCATAGTTTTATGTTTGAAACTTGGCTACAGCTATCTCCACGTTTTCACTTGAACTGAGATTGGCTTTTTTTCTTGTTAATTTTTAAGAGGAATCTGCGGCATTAAGAAGCTTATTGCTTAATCCACATCTCAGACAGTTGATGGTCAGCCTTGATCGGGGGGACGACAAAGCCAAGCTCATGAGAGCCTACATGCAAGAGCCCTTGTTTGTGGAGTTTGCAGACTGCTGTTTAGGAATTGTTGAACCATCCCAGAATGAGGATTCTTAAGATGGACTATTGTGCTGCTTGCTCAAGTTTGAGGAGCTTGACGCCCAGAGCTAGCCCACTCCTTCTCCCAGGAGACCAGCTGGTGTGAGGGGCCCTAAGCAAGAGAGATGATTTCCAGGATGCAGACTGGCTGATGTAATGCAGATCTCCACCTCCATTAAGGTGGGCTCAAGTTTCAGGCCTACATCATCTCGATTCATCCTCAAGGTGACAAATCCTTTATGGAGGGAAAACTTGACATTCAAATGGTTGTTTTTAAATGTTTTATTCTTGGTACAGTTATGATAGACATCATAAATGATACCAAGTTTTATACCCATGTAAGTTAAAAACTTGATCAGTGTTATTAAATAAAATCAAGATGTGATGATTCTGTTTTATGGTGCTTTTTATCATCCTTGGTCCATAATCTAATTGTTTGAAATTACATTAAATCAAGAACTTATTAAATACTAAGGTTTCATTCCTTTAAGGAAGTAAATGCAACTAAATTCCAGAGCCAATTTTAGGCTTGGCCCAAAAGTGCTTATAGGCAACCAGGGCTGACTGTGGTGGCAGATAACACTTTAGAAGTCACATCTGCTGCTTAGTATGATCTCTGAAGGTAGTGAAATGTGGTAAAGTTCTCTGTGGCCCTGATGTTTCCTAATCCTGGCTTGGCAACTATCAGCCCTGATACCCTGTCCCTGCTTGATGTAGACCAGAGTCCAAGGCCCACTGGCCACACAGCCTGGCTCTTAGGCTGGAGCCATCACTGTTATTCACATGTGTTTGAAGTCGCTATGCTATAGGCATAGTTTGGCAGCTGTGTGTTCATTAAATGTCTTTGGCAAGGCAGCTGGCGGGAAAAGGCCTTGTGAAAAAACAAAGGCACCAAGGATCACCCCAGCCAGGTGAAGGTACAGGGTGAGAAGAGGTCACACATGGATCAGCCTGGGTCTTTCCAGCAGAATCTGATTAAAGCCAGTAACACTATAGGGTGAAGGTTCAGGGCAGATGTCAGCATAGCGCAGTGGAGACTTTCTGTAGTGAAACTTGATCGATCCCTAGGGGAAAGAGAGATGCAGTTTAGCCCCAGCTCTCAGGAATGCCAGCTCCTAAAGGTACCTCACAGAGCAAATGACAGAAATGCAAGGAGTTATGGACAAATAAGTATCAAAATAAGGGACTGGGTTAAAATTTTTTTCTCATTCTAAAACAGTGGCAAAAGGCCAGGTGTGGGGACTCATGCCTGTAGTTCTAGCTACTTGGAGGCTGAGGCAGGAGGATTGCTTGAGCCCAGGAGTTGGAGGCTGCAGTGAGCTATGACTGCACCAGTGCACTCCACCCTGGGTGACAAAGCAAGACTCTGTCAATCAATCAGAATATAATAAAAAATAGTGGCAAAGTCCAAAGCAGTATTAAAACATAAAATTTCACATCCATTCAGTGAGAGACAGATGAGGAAACACTGTTTACCCAGCAGGGTTAGGGATGGATCTTGTCCCAACCTCAGTCCTGCTCCCTCTGTGGACTCCTGGGCTTTGCCTTCCACAGTGGGGTGTGAGGAATGAGAGCTGCCAGGGAGCAGGATGCCATCCTGTCATACACAACCTACCTGAGGCAGTGCTCGGATGGATGTGACACCAGCCTGGTCTCGTTGTGCTATCGGGACAGTGTAGCTACGGGGGCTGTCCCTGGGAAGCTGGAGGCAGGCCCATACCACCAGTTTCCTCTGAAAGCCTTGTATTCCTGTAGCAGCATTGGCCAGGACCAATCCCAGGGGCCAGAGGCGGATTACTGCCCCCAGAAGCCTGGTCTGTATCTGGGGCTGTGGGGAGGAGCTTGAGGAACGGGGAGCTTGAGAGAAATGTTCTTCTACACCGTCCAGTTCTTTAGAAGCAAGGAAGGCCATTCTGATCTTAAAATAGAAACCAAAACTATCTTTAATAAATCATCTTAAGGTAAATTAAAGGCACCTGGCTGCAAATAGGTGGATGCCCTGAACTAAACTGGCACCATGTCATAGAAGACTGTATACCCAAGGCAAGTAACTGTGCTTAGACCTTATTTATGCTACTTTAAAATAAGAGTTTCATTGAGATGAAACTGATATGTCATAAAATTCACTCTTTCAACGTGTACAATTCCATGGTGGGTATATTCCCAGAGTTGCTTCTGCTACTCTTTTCCTTCACAACCACCCTGCAGTATAGGTGGTGTCGTGCATCTGCCTGGCTTCGGGGCTACCCTTATTCCACCTGCATCTGTCTGATCCCAAACTCTCTATCCACTGCCCACTCCGACTTCTTGGGGCACACTTACTCTCCACTTCTGCCATGCTCGCTTGATGGTTGTGGCAGCTGTGTGCAGCCTCTCGATGTGTTTTCGAGCTAACCAGGAACGAATGGCTAAGAGGTTTGCCCAGAAACAAGAAAGAGATAATAAAATGGTCATTAGAACTATCAGTAACTTGGCTCTGCAGCAACACCAGAATTGATACAAAAGTTTGAAATAGTATTTTTTCAATGACTGGCTACTTTGTGCTATGACATAAAGTAAGGTTCTAAAGTCAACATATAAAGCAAAATTGGCTTTTAAAAACATTCTTCAAACTGCCTGTACACTTGGAGATAGCTACATGTTGAAGGGGCAGTGGGGAGCTTAGACTGGCTGAGGCCCAGCAGTCACCTCCCATCTTAGGTACGGCCCAGGGCAAAACCCAGGGGGACCGGGTCTGGACTGTCTGTACCTCTTAGAATCCTCTTTGTTTCGAAAATCCTCAGTTGAATTTGCTCACTTACTTTATGAGTCTGTGATGGCACACTACCATGTAACCAAACACTGATAAACGTAATAATTGGATGGTAGGATTTTTCCTTCTTTTTAAATCTAAGTGTATTCTGATTTGTTTTGGTACAGTCATATTTGGAAAAGTGGTTTTTCCATTCAATGCTATACTAATGTATTTAGATTCTATTAATAGAAAATTTAAAACCTTAGAAACATAAAAATCACCTGTTATCTCACCAACCCAAATGGTTTCACAGTATTTCCTTATATAATTTTTTAATCTCTATACCCACAGAAACACACCCTTGACATGTAGTTTGACAAGCAGGTATGACCATATTGAAAGTGGTTTTCCATTAAATTTGTAATATTCTTCAAATACTTAGCTGTGTCATAGGGATGGTTCATAATTTAGGCGTGACTCCACTGCTCTTAGATATCTGGGTTGTTTCTAATATTTTTATTTTTCAGTAAGACTGTTATCAACATGTTGGTTCATACATCTTTCCCTCTGATGAGATCCTATTGGCTTTTACCTTCTCCTTAAACTCATCTCAAGCCTTGTAGCCCAGCAATGATTTGAGTTGTAATAAAGGGGAAAAAAATGTTGGCACAAACAGCCATTTAAGTCTGAGAAAGACAAACTTTTAGCCTGTACTACCTACAGAGTACCCTTATTTGTGGTGTGATCTGGTTTCCATGGAACTGGAGAAACATTACGGGCAAGGTGGACAAGAAATCTGAATACCAGGACACCACAGGGACATACCATCCACCTCTTCAGGCTGGAACAGTTGGCTTCAAAAGATGGGCACCCAATGAGCAATGTTTCAAAGGAAACCACTATCATGGGCATCTGTGTGCAATCACTGACAGGGGGCCCCGCCCCACCTACCTGACTGGATAAGCACAGCGGCTCGCCTCTGCCTCTGTTGCTTTCGGTGCTGGTATCGCCTCCAGTTACCCTGGATGCAGCGGGCACACTGCTCCAGCACCTGCGCACGCCCGCGTTCCAGAATCTCCAGCTGGAGCAAAGGGAATTCACTGAGGTCCTCAGGCTCTCCTCCCCCTTCCCTGAGGAGGGCCTAGACCCTGTCCTGTTGAGGAGAACATGCAGCTGGCTCCTGTAAACTCATCCCCAAACCAGCTTACCACGGAGTCTGTCATGAACACCTTGGTCCTGCCACAGTGCACTGGGGCTGGCGTGGCTTCATCTGAGTCACCAGGTGTGGCTGCTGCCTGAGTTAGAGCTGGCAGAATGTGGAGAATGTCCTGGAGAAGAGGTTGAAGTGTGGCCTCCTTGCCGTGTGGAGACCATTCTGGGGAAGAGGACATGGGCCCCATCAGTGCCTGGTCTTCTCTACATGCCTCTGTGGCCTTAAGAAACTGGTTTTGGCCTTTCTGCTGTGCCTTGGGGTCACCTGCAGCTTCCATTGCCATGGGTCCCTTTGGACAGGCTGGCAAAGGGTACTTGATGCCTAGAAGAGTGACCCCTTTGAACCTGAAATCTGAGGCTGCTCAGCCAGCAGTAGTGTCCAAGGCCCCAAACATTCTGACGGCCAAATAGGGAAGCCAGGCCACTCCCTCAGCCCCTCACTCCCCACCACGTATGGGAAAGGGGAAAACAAATCTCAGCCCTGTGATGGCCCAGCGGGTTCCACTGCTTGCCCTCCCACACTTCTCAGGGCTGACTCCTGCAGAGGGAGGATTTACCTGAGGACTCTGACCACCTTTAGCTACCCAGTGCCTCTCTGGAGACAGAGGCTGCCAAAGGAGATGCCGGAGATGAGAAACAGCAGCAAAATCAACCAGGGGCCAGAGGGGCTTTGGGTAAAAGACACAGAACAGAAGAGCAAACCATGGAAAGGGGGAAGAAAGGAGAAAGGGTGAAAGGAAAGTGATAAAACTCTGCCCAGGAGGGGAGAAAAACAAAGCAGAACTGTCTCAACAGGGTCTGATGGGCCCCAGGGTATGCTGAGTGGGAGCGGGGAGCAGCTGCCTCTTCTCCCTCCACCTGTCCCTGGGCCTCAGCACTCCCCTAGCCTCGGTTATTCCTACATGCTGATAACCCCAAAATCAGGGCCACAGGCTAGACACTTCCTTTGAGATTAAAGCTTGCCCCAGTCCCTTGCAAATGCCTCCACTGGATGACCCCAGAGACTCGGAGCTCAGGTCTGCCATGGCAGGGCTCATCAGCTTCCCCAAACTGCTCTTCCTCTTACCCTTCATCACTAGCCAGGCCAAGTTACTTTTCTTTCTTTCTTTTTTTTTTTTTGAGACAGAGTCTCACTTTGTTGCCCGGGCTAGAGTGCCGTGGCATTAGCCTAGCTCACAGCAACCTCAAACTCCTGGGCAGAAGTGATCCTTCTGCCTCCGCCTCCCAAGTAGCTGGGACTACAGGCATGCGCCAACATGCCCGGCTAATTTTTTCTCTATATATATTTAGTTGGCCAATTAATTTCTTTCTATTATTAGTAGAGACAGGGTCTCACTCTCGCTCAGGCTGGCCTCGAACTCCTGACCTCGAGCAATCCACCCACCTCCGCCTCCCAGAGTGCTAGGATTATAGGCGTGAGCCACCGCGCCCAGCCTTAATTTTCTTCTTTCTTCTCCCTCTACATCTAATCAAGTGCCTATCAAGGCTGACCAGTTTCTGGCTGGGCATGGTGGCTCACACCTATAATCCCAGCACTCTAGGAGGCAAAGGCAGGTGGACTGCTTGAGGCCAGGAGCTTAAGACCAGCCTGGGCAACATAGCAAGACCTCATCTCTACAAAAATTAAAATAACAACAACAACAAAAAAAAGGCTGACCAGTTCCTTCTAAATGTTTCCTGCCTGTGCCTACATCTCTTGCTTCTTTCTTCTGGGTTAACTTCCCAGCCCTACGCCTACGACCCTCCATGGAGCCCCCAGAGTGGTCTCCAAAAGCAGGAGGCTGACAGAGTCACTTGCTCCCTCTCTTGCAGTAGCTGCCATCTGTCCAGAGAATAAAGTCCAGGTTCCTAGACTGGGCCCCACCAGTCACTCCAGCCTCACCTCCCACCATTCTCTGCCCTAATGAGCCAGCAACACTGAATGGCCCGGAATTCCTCACACCTACACTGCTGTCTCAAGCCTCCAGGCCTCTGTTCATGTAGTACCTCTGTCATGTGGAACACCCTTCACCTAATCCAATTTATCCTCAGATATCACCTCCTCCAGGAAGCCTTCGCTGATTCACACCTCCCCAGCACCACCCACAGCATCCTGATCATAGTTTTGCCTTTCTGTTTTCCACATTGTTTGTCTTTTTCAGTTGTTTCCCCCACTGAACAAAGACCGTAAGGGCAGGGCTGTGTTTTATTCACCTATGAGCCCCCAGCCCCTAACCCTGAGATGGCAGAGGGTAGGTGCTCAGTAAACTATGGTTGAAAAAATGACTCACAAATGGCCTCACTCACCCGAGCACCCTTTGGCAGGATATGGGGTATGGGGGCCAGAGAATGTGCGAGGACGGAGCCTTCTTAGTAACTCATATCTTTCCACAAAGTTCTGGTGAGAGACCCTGGAAGCCAAAGTATGGAAGAAGAGAATGACGTCATCTGTGAGCCAGGTACATCTGCTCAACGACACAGGAAGGTGCTGCCCTGACTACCTCCACTGAATAGATAAGGATGTGGTTCTAGGCTGGCATGGTGGCCCACGCCTGTAATCCTATAGCAGTCTGGGAGGCTGAGGCAGAAGGACTGCTTGAGGTCAGGAGTTCAAGACTAGCCTGAACAAGAGTGAGACCCTGTCTCTACCAAAAATAGAAAAAATTAGCTGGATGTGGTGGTGTACCCCATGGTCTCAGTACCTCAGCTACTCGCGAGGCTGAGGCAGGAGGATCGCCGCGCCCAGGAATTAGAGTTTACAGCAAGCTATGATGATGCCACTGCACTCTACCTGGAGTGACAGAGCAAAACTTTGTCTCAAAAAAAAAAAAAAAAGATGTAGTTCTAGAAAGATTAATAGGGTTACTTAGTGGGAGGCCTACAGAGACCATTTTAAATTGGGTCTGCTCTTCCTGCTGCCTTGGTGTACCAAAACAAAGCATCTTGTTCTTTTAATAGGGGATTTGCAGCCTGCCTCCTTCCAAAGGGGACAGGCCCTTCCCTGAGGCAACTAGACCACTCCTATCACACAAATATGCTTAGCCATGTCTCCCATCTGACCTCTGACTCCAAAGCCATGGCCATGTCCTCCTGATTTCTGTTCCCCTTCAAGGCAACACTTTTCTAAACAACTAATGACAGAGAATGATACCTGTACTGATACCTATACTTCCTCTTCCCAATCGCCTGTTGGCCCTCCTGAGTCTGGCTTCTGTCCCCAACACTATACCAACATGGCTCCTGTCACAGCCATCAGCAGACACCACCAAATCCAGTGGTCTGTGTTCAGTCTCTCTCCCACCTGGCCCCTGGGCAGCAGTGACCCCTCTCCCTTGTAGAGCATTCTCTCTTAGCCTCCAGGACATCCATGATCCTCTGGCTTCCTCCTTCAACCATGATTCCTTCCAAGTTGTCCTTGCTAGTTTCTTGCCATCCACCCTCTCTACATGTGGGCATTCCTTGGAATGGCCTCAGACTCCTCTCTCTCTAGATGATTTCCTCCTTGCTCATGGTGCTAAAAAACCCATTGAGGACAGACCCTCAAGTGCCCCTCCAGTTCTTTTCTTTTAATATCCTGGCCACTAGACTATCAGGGAACCTCAGTTATTAAGGCTCTGCTGAGCCCTGAGCCTGTCTCACAGCTATCTCAAACCTGACAAGTCATAAGAGAATTCTTGACCCTCTCCCTCCCTTCCCCTCTGACCCTCCACCCTAGGCCTTCCCCAGACCAACCCATTTCAGTAAACTGTCTCTTATGGCCTATAAGGCCCTGTGAGTCTGGCTCCTGACCCCCTCTCTCCTACTCCAAGTTCTCTGTGGTACAGTCCTGTTAGCATCTTTTGGTTCCTAACCTGGGAGCTTTATGGTTGGTGTTCCCTCAGTCTAGAATACTCTCCTCTCCCCCAGATCTTCGCAGCCTGGCCCATTCCCTTCCCCGAGGCCTGGGCTGCTTACAGGGGCCCCTCCCTGACCAGCCCAAGGATCCCCTTTCCCGTTAGTCTACCTAATAGCACTTATTTTTTTACTAGCTCCAATGAGACTTTATACTTATTTTTCTTGTTTCCACAGGAATGTATGCCCCAAGAGGACACAGATTCGCTTCCTTCTTCACTATTATCAGAAACTGTGTGGGGTACGAAATAGTGCACAATAAGTGAATAGATAAATGAATGGGTGCTGCTCCCTGAGCTCCAGGTTGACTTGTACCTAACTGCTTCATTCTCTTCATCTCATCCTGCTCTGAGTTGGGCAGGCTCTTGTTTGGCTTGAGTCCTGAGCACCACCCTGGCACTGGCCCTGCTCCCAACAGTGATCAGGCCCACTCACCGGATGGGGAAGCCGGCAGCACTGATGTGGATGGTCTCCACGAGGCCACAGGCCTCCAGCTGGCTCAGGACCTACAAAGAAAGGGAGACAAGGAAGGCATCTGCAGCTTGGGGGCAGCAGGCCAGAATGCCATTCCTTCTGTCCTTCTCAGGCCCTGGTCAGCATGGAGCTGCAGGCTCTTCTGAGGTCTAGCTAATAACTGCCTTGGGGCAGTAAGATATCAGAGGACCTTGAAAATAATCTCCCTGCTAGAAAGGGACATGGTAGTCCCAAGTCCCCATCACCTGATACACAGCATCTGGTACAGCTGGTGGTCCTGACTCTGTTTTATCACTTCCCTCCGTGGTGTGGTGATTTACTACTGCACAATGCAGCCCAACAAAATTTCTAGTTTTGATTGTTTTTAGTATCTGTAGGCATTAGAGTGGTTCATAGCTAAGGGGCAGTGGAAGTTATACCGTGAACATTTTTCTGTGACCTGAACCCAGGTCTTTACCATACAGCCATGGTCCTGGCTACAAACCCTAAGGCTACATCTACCAGGTGATTGGGACACTCTTCAACACTGTCCAGCACTCATACCTCATCCACATCCCTCAGAGCCTGGTACCCCAAGAAAAGGGCAGCTGCTGGCCAGAGTGCTTTTGTGCAAATTAGAAAAAATAATACCTTCAATCAAAAAAGGCTGCACTGTACATAGACAAGGGGCAGGGGAAGTTATACCATGAACATTTTTCTGTGACCTGAACCCAGGTCTTTACCATACAGCCATGGTCCTGGCTACAAACCCTAAGGCCACATCTACCAGGTGATTGGGAAACTCTTCAACACTGTCCAGCACTCACACCTTATCCATATCCCTCAGAGCCTGGTACCCCAAGAAAAGGGCAGCTGCTGGCCAGAGTGCTTTCGTGCAAATTAGAAAAAACAATACCTTCAATCAAAAAAGGCTGCACTGTACATAGACTGTAAGGTGACACAGACTTTTAGCTAATCACAAAAGGTCCCCATTCCTCTAGGTGGTTTCAGTCAGTCAGTCAGGACACATGGCTTGGCGATTACAGAGCAAGATACACTGGGGACCCTACTCGCTGCCCTGGCTAGGCCACTGTGCACAGACCACACAACCACAACGACTGCCCTGCCAGATGAGCCCTCCCTAATGTCAGCCCCAGCATGAGACCCACTCTGTTCACTCCGTGTGGAGTAGATGTCCTGCCCTTCATCCCACTAGGGCCTTGGTCACATGGGGCTTGGTGCAAAACAGCTTTGGCCCAGTGTTAATTACCTCGTTCCGGAGAAAGGTCTGTGCCTGGCCCTGGCTGTTAGGCTTGATGCAGCGAATGTAGTGGGGTGTGGTGCTGTGCAGGACCTGCAGGAGCTGCTCCAGGGAAGCCTGCAGATGGGAGAGACCATGGGGTCAGGCAGGGATTGGAGCTGCTCAGAGCCATCAGCTGGGCCCTGGCTAGTGACTACATCAGTGCCTCCAGCAGCTCTCCCCAGGATCTTGAGACCAGGATTGTCCTGTGCCTGGGGATGACTACTGGAGGCGTCACTGTGCCAAAGCACATTCCTCTCCTGACCTCCCAACTCTCCACTTCTGTCTCCAGGGACCCTTCTGAACCTGTGACCCTCCCCTAATTGGTCTTCCTAAATCTGATCTCATCATCCCCCCGCCCCCAGGGCAATCTTCCTAGGAGAGAACAATCTCATAGCCCCCTGCCATTCATACAAGCAAAAGCTGTTATTGTGAAGCCCATCCTGTGTGCTGGAGGCTGTGCCAGGCAGTCTGCTGCAGTGTCAGAGCTCAGTCTAATGCGCCACACACACACTGATGGGTACCCTCAGTGATGTGTCTGAGGCTAGGGCAGGAAAGTGGTAGTCAAACCTGATTTCCCAGGGTGCCTCCTCAAGGAGATGACGATAAGGCTGAAGTCTGATGGATGAGAAAGACTAATCTAAGAAACGTGGCCCAGAGGGTGGGAGTGAGGTGGAGTTGAAGGGGCAGTGGCTGAGAGCATCCCAGGAAGGTGGAGCTGAGGGCTGAGGGAGGGTAGAAAGCAGACAATATTGAGAGAGATGACAAATCTGCTCTAGTTGAGGACAGGATTTGAGCAGGAAGCTAGAGTTGGGAATGGGCCAGGTCACAGAGATTCCTGTAACTGCTGCTCTTCCATGACCACCCTATCAGCACTCCACTGTGCCCCCACAGGCCCCCAGGCTTCCTGTCATATCATCATACCTATTTGTCTGCTTCCTATCTCAATCTTCCATACTGAAGTATAAATTCCATGGGGTCTGGGACCAAATTTACTTGGCTCACCACTGCTCCCTGCTAGCAGCACCTATTCTGGGAGGTGCTCAATAAACATTTGGAACTGAGCACCTCACATTAACACCACCAGACCCACCTTGAACTTCGACACTACGGTCAAGACAGGGGCCCTGCTCTGGCCAGACGGCTCCTCCTGGGTCTTCTCTTTCGGGTTAATTGGAAACAGCACCATGAGCAGTGGGTCCTGGGATTGCTGCAGAAGTATAGTCAGCTCAGGGGGCACAGGGTCCTATTGGGAAAGGGCAAGAGCAGCAGGTGAGACAGGTGGAGCTGCTACCCAGGGCTGTCCGTGGGCTGGCTACCCCTGCCCACCCAAGCTGCAGAAGACAGGGCTTCAAGGGAAGGCAGGGCTTGAGTCCAAGAGCAGAGCTGGTCCATTGCATGACCAGAGACCAGGAAACCTAATCAAACACAGGTCATTTTGAGGAAGGTCATGCTTGATTAGCAGAGACCATAGGCTAGTGGGCCCAAGATGGTGATCCTGGATTCTGACAGGATGTTCAAGAGAGTGGACACATGGCGGGAAACTACTATGTATGTGTAACAGGGACTCAGCATCTCATTTCACCCAGGCCCCCACAGGACATGGTACAGTCCTGACCTTGTTCTTCTCCACCAGGCCTGCTGTGTGGTATCGCACAGGCCCCGCATAATGCACCACGACGAAGCTGGGCTCCCGGCTGAGCTTGTTGTCGCCCAGGCACGGGCTACCCACTAGGGCACTCTCAATGCGTGTCTGGAGCTGGGCTGCACTGCTTGGCCGATTTAGGCGGCATTCCTGTGGGGTGGAAGTGGGCAGTCAGACACAAAAATGAGAGGGTTTCCACCACAACTCTCACTGTCCTCACCCCGTGGCCCCCATAGCAGCAGAGGTATCACAAGCATCACAGTGACCCCAAGAGGGAGGAAACAGAGGATTAGTAAACCCGTTTGGCAGAATGGGAGGAGGAAGCACAAGAGGGCACAAGAGAGTCATCAGGGCCCCAGAAAAACCAAAGACCAACTCTGGTGCTCAGCTCACTAGCTACCCTCCCACCTCATTTATGAGGGCACAGATGCTGATGGGGCTCCCCTCGATGAGATCCAAACAAGCCTGGTTGTCCTGGTAGTTGACAAATGACCACTCCAGGCCTTCAACTGTGTATTCCTCCTAGAGAACAAAGTGGGGGTGGGCTGGGAGAAGGCAGCTACAGTCTGAGGTCCAGATGGGCCATTTACAGCTGGCTTTTGTACCACAACGTATTCCAGAACAGCATCAAAGAAGGAACAAAAGTATATGAAAACATTACACTCCCTATATACAATTATTACTCAATTAAAAATAAAAGGCTGGGCACAGTGGCTCATGCCTGTAATCCCAGAATTTTGGGAGGCCAAAGCAGGAGGATCACTTGAGGCCAGGAGTTTGAGACCAGCCTGGGCAACACAGTGAGACCCCGTCTCTACCAAAAAAAAAAAAAAAATTAGCCAGGTGTGGTGACATGCCTGTAGTCCCAGCTATTCAGGAGGCTGAGTGGGGAGGATTGCTGTAGACAGGAATTGGAGGTTATAGTGAGCTATAACTGTACCACTGCACTTTAGCCTGGGTCAAAAAGAGTGAGGCTCTGTCAAAAATTAAAACTAAAGTAAAGCAAATTAAAAAATAAACTAAAATAGGCTGGGTGCGGTGGCTCATGCCTGTAATCCTAGCACTCTGGGAGGCTGAGGCAAGTGGATCACTGAAGGTCAGGAGTTTGAAACCAGCCTGAGCAAGAGTGAGAATCCCGTCTCTACTAAAAATAGAAAGAAATTAATTGGCCAACTAAAAATATATAGAAAAAATTAGCCGGGCATGGTGGCACGTGCCTGTAGTCCCAGTTACTCGGGAGGCTGAGGCAGAAGGATCACTTGAGCCCAGGAGTTTGAGGTTGCTGTGAGCTAGGCTGATGCCATGGCACTCTAGCCCAGGCAACAGAGCAAGACTCCGTCTCAAAAAATAAAAATAAAAATAAAAAATAAATAAAATAAGGAACAAAAGGCTTCTAGTCAGAACCTGGGCTGGGGCTGGAGGGCCAGGAAGACACAGAGGATCCAGGAGAAGGTCTGCCCCATCTTACCCTATCCCTCACCTGTTGCGCCCGTAGGTAGTGAGTCACAAAGTGCTGCTGCAGCTTCTCATTGGCGTAGTTGATGCACAACTGTTCCAGACTGTTGTCAGGAAATGACTCAAATCCATATACATCCAGCAGGCCTGGGAGGATGGCAGAGAACCCATGGGGCTACTGCAGGGAGCAGATGGAGGATGGGGACCACAGGAACCCAGAGTGGCTGGGTCCCTGCTGGCACCTCATACCTGGCAGCCTGGGGATGAGGTTGAGTGAACAGGACAGCCAGGAGTCGGCAGAACATACCTTCCCCACCCCCACCCAGAGCGGCTCTCATCTCCATCCCATGCCCCGTCAGAGCTCGCAGCAAGCAGGAAGAACAAAAGAGGTGTAAGGGGCAGCCCACAACATCAGGCCTATTTTTGAGTCTGAATTCTCTGGTCCTCATAGGCCTCTCCTGTGAGGAAACCAGGTCTCAGGGAACATTTTCCATGTCAAATCTAGTTTGAAGGGCCTTGGTCTCACCAGCCTAGTTGGTGCCTAGAATTCCACCATTCTATGAGCAAACTGCACTGGGTTTTTAAGCTATACTTCCTACATTAACTGACTGTCCCCCCGAGGGTTACAATGATGTTGGCTTCAGTCGTGTCTCCCAAGTCCCTTCTAATCTGGCTCTTTCTCTCATCCCCCACTACTCTCCTGTAATTGGAGCTGTGTCTCTGGGGAGAAAAGGAGCCTTTAGAGACAAGGCACTCTCTGAGTCTGTCTGCAGAGCTATGGACCGGTCAGATGTGGGTGCTCGAGAGCAGAGATCTCGCTCAAATGCTGGAGAATGGATAGGAGAAGGGAGCAAAGCAGAAGCTTCCCTAAGTCACAGAGTGGACCCAGGGCTCTATTGTTTTTTGTTTTTTTTTTTTGAGTGCTCCCAGCAGAGTGGGCCCTTGTTACCTATGAAAGTGGTCCACGAGCCTGGGTCTGCACAGATGCTGCTGTTGATCACTGATACCAGCCAGTCAAACAGCCTGTTGGAGGTAAGAGTGGACTCTGGTGAGAGAGGGCCAGGCTGAGTCAGAGGGTGGTAAAATTGCTCCATGAGCCAGGGTACCACACCCTGGAGGGCCCTGTATTCTGAGCCTGATGGGTCAAAGGCTACATCCTCTCCTGCTTCCTGCCCATCCTGTCTTGACCTACTACAGATGCAGGCTATGGACATGCATGTTCCCAGGTACATACAAACCCGGTCTGTCCTCTTGGCAAGACTAAACACAGGACCAGCTCAATTCCTGGGCTAGGCAGGGACAGGCCCTGCATCAGGGCCCGACCCCCAGCTGGTGTCTTAACTAGAAGGGGCTAAAGGGCAGGTCTGGGTGTGGTTCGTAAAGAACTAAGTTTACTGATCTCCCCTGCAAAACTCTACCTGTACAGCCCAGAGCTTAAGGCCCTGCCATATCCCCGACTCAGTCCTACACAAGCGGGCCCCAAGTCACCTGAGGTCAACAATAGCATCCTCTACTCTGCAATCCACCCCCCAACCCAGAGAAGATGAAGTTAATGCACAAAGTGGTGATATGTACACCATCCAGGGGTTTCTTCCTTCCAATTTTTCTTAAAGTAGTTGCTCTGCAACTTTTTCTATTTAGTAAATGCTTTCAAATGGCTCTCTTTTTGCAACAGGGGCTTCAAACACCAATTTGAGATACTTAAAATGAATGACTTAGTGTTACAATGGCTTGATGGTTTCCATGTATAAAATGTTCTATGGTTAGAAGCCTATTCTATCTGTGATTGACACATTTTATCTGCTTATTTTGTAGTAACTTGTAGGCAAAGGCTTTAAAAACATTTGACCTGAAATTCTCTTTTTAAAATTTTATTTCTTCATTTTTTTTTCTTTTTAGCCTCAAGTAGCTAAGGATACTCTTTTTCTTGTTTTTTTTTTTTTTTTTGTTTGTTTGTTTGCTTTTTTTTGGAGATAGGGTCTTGCTCTGTTGCCCAGGCTAGATTCAGGCATATCATCATAGCTCACTGCAACTTCAAACTCCTGGGCTCAAGCAATCCTCCTGCCTCAGCCTCCCAAGAAGCTGGGACTACAGGCATGTGCCACAATGCCCAGCTTATTTTTCTATTTTTTATAGAGATGAGGTCTCACTATGTTGCTCAGGCTGGTCTCAGACTCCTGGCCTCAAGTGATCCTTCTACCTCAGCATTCCAAAGTGCTAGGATTATAGCAAATGCACCTGGCTTGACCTGAAATTCTGACCTGAAATTAGCTTTGAGGCAGTAGTAACTAGTGTCTTGCTGAAATGGGTTCAGTCTGGGCCCAGCTACCCTAGGCCATTTTCAACTCAGACAATCCTGTTCGCTCAGCAGTGTGAGAAGGTCATGAAAGCAGAGAACACCTCTCCCTAGAAAGGCACGCAAGGTCCTGTATGCACATGCACACACACATTTTCACAGTTTGTCTATAATTTCAGAGGCTTCTGGGCCCTTTGAAGCCCTTACAGGGACCCTGAAGATTCTTTTTTTTTTTTTTTTTTTGAGACAGATTCTCACTGTGTTGCCTAGGCTAGAGTGCCGTGGTGTCAGTCTGGCTCACAGCAACCTCAAACTCTTGGGCTCAAGCGATCCTTCTGCCTCAGCCTCCCGAGTAGCTGGGACTACAGACAAGCGCCACCATGCCCAGCTAATTTTTTTCTATGTATATTTAGTTGGCCAATTAATTTCTTTCTATTATTAGTAGAGACGGGGTCTCGCTCTTGCTCAGGCTGGTTTCGAACTCCTGGCCTTGAGAAATCCACCCGCCTCGGCCTCCCAGAGTGCTAGGATTACAGGCATGAGCCACCGCGCCCGGCCAGGACCCTGAAGATTCTTAGAACCTAAGGTGAGACTCTATCCTTAACCACATGGCCAGAGGGTAGAGGTACCCACGTAACCCATCAGGAAAAGGTAAGCACCCCCACCTACACCACTGTGCTGGGCTCCCACTTGTGGCACGCTGTTACCCAAGACTGTGGCCTAAGCCTCTGGCTCTACGACCATCTATCAAATTTCCCAGGTGACTACCAAGGCCTAAGTAATAGGGTACAGGAAGACAGAGGAGCCTATTCACCTAAAGGTCTGAACCTGGAACTGCCAAGGCCCCAGATCCCCCTGGGGGCCTGCCTTGCCAGTGGAGAGCTGAGCAGGCTTTCCTCATCTAGTGCCAAGGTCAAGGCAGGTGCTTGTTCTATAGTAATGAACTCAATCTGGCCAGGAATGTGGCAACTTCCCCAGGCAATACTCTGAAACAGAGGCCAAGGGCATTGCTCAGGGAAAACCTGGGAGCCATGCCCTGCTGTCCCCAGGGGTCTGAGGAGCAGGGAGAGGAATCTGTTTGCTTTATCTGGCATCCCCCACCCTGGGCCTATTGCCTGATGGTATGTGGTTCAACCTCAGACAGAAGAACTTGCGGGTAAGGTAGAGTACCAGAGTAACTGCTCACCTTGCATAGACCAGTTTGGCCACACAGTCTCTGCGGGTGTCACACTCAGTTCGGGAGCAGGGCTTCCGGAACACCTGCTGCTGCCTGCCTGCTCTGATGGTTCTAATCCGCAGTGTCTCTAGCAGCATGTCCTCTGGGAGCTGCAGCAGCAAGGCTGATGTCCTGACAGAGCCTAGGAAGGGCAAATCTTCCTTAAGCAAATCACCCTCCAACAGAACAGTGCTCTTCATGAGGCACTGTGAAGTCATCACAGAACCATGACTTTCTCAACAGGACAGAGGAAACCTAGGTTTTGATGGGCAAAGGGACAATACCGTCTGCCTCACCAGAGATGGGGTGGAGCATAAATGATCCAGGGCAAGGCCCTACGGTGGACGGCTTAATCAATGGCATCAGATTCAAAATTTTACCCTCTGGCCTCCCATTAATCCCACCAATTCAGCCACCAAGCTACTTCTCTGACAAGCCCTGCCCTACTCCCCGCCCTGCCCTACTCCCCACCCTGCCCCTCACACTTGGCATTGTCCATCAGTTGGCAGGGCTGGGCTTCATCTTCTGAGTCAGCAAACTGGATATTGCCAAGGTGCAGGAGCCCAGCTAGGACCTGAGGGGCAAAAAAGCACGGTCAGGAGCAGGGGAGGACATGAGAGAGCCCACCCTGCAGGTGGGGAGAGGCTCTCCCGCTGAATGTAATCATGGCAACAGAGGAAGGACGAAAGCTCCCAATTATTGCCCAGTTGTGCCTATCTCTGCCAGGCATAACTCTTTACAAGTTATATGTATCACCTCATTGAACCGTTTCAACAGCCTATGAGGTTGTGCTATGATGATGCCCATAACAGAGGTGTGACCATGGGAGGTTAATTCACAAGTGAGAACGCACTTTTTCTGAGGAGAAAGGTGGAATTAGAACTGAGTCTGACTACAGATACCTCCCCAGGGCAGCCAGTGGGGTCTCCATTCCGCCCCCTATCTGTCCCTTTGCCTCCCATTCTCTAGGAATGACTGTGTGGGAACACCACTCCTCTGTTAGATGTGGGCCAGGTGACTTCCATGTGTCTGCCAGGAGCTTGGCTCTGGCTCTCTTTAGCCATTCTCAGCACTGTTAGGTTTCTGACAGCCCAGCCTGGGGGAGGTGGTGTGATCTTGTACTCTGTAGAGTGGGTGCCTTTCACCTTTGCACTCAGCAATCCACAGAGATAAATCCTCAGGGGCTATAGAAAGGAGATGCCCCCACCACCCAGGCCCAGCAACTTCGAAACCCTTAGGCCTGATACTGGGAGAGCAGAGCCCCATCTGCCATTCTTGCCTGGTTCCAGGGAAGACACCTCCACATGCTACTGGCCTTCTAGCCACAAATTACCCCAGGAAAAGACTGCTATGCCCAATGGGTAGTGTGGCTGTGGCAGAGATCGTGCCACTGCCAGACCAGCACTCCTGCCTGGATTCCTAGTGTTGTCCACTCACCCTGGGCTTGTCCCCATGTGCTGTCCTTCTGGCCAAGCTCTTACCGGGCAGTGTCCGTACTATGTACGATACCCTCCCTGCCTGAGCTGCCCCCATCTGGAGGGCTAGTGCTATCTCCCTGCAGTGGCTTTCCTGTCCTACTGCCAGCGTATCCTATCTGTTTCCTCATGGTGCTCTGGTGGGTGAGGAAGTGAGGGGTGTGGGAGGAGGAAGGGAGTCAGCCTGCCAGCAAATACAAAAGGGAAAAGGGAAGCCCCTAATGGGGATCTGAGCTCAGCTCACCTGGGTCAGCACCATGTGTGCTGGGAGTAAGGGAAGGGGAAGAGGAGAGAGGTGGGAATTGGGAATTACTACATCTGTTACAAACTCACTCTGTATCACTTAGTGGTGTCTGACCTTGAGCAGATTACTTTAGTTCTCTGGTTTTCTAAGGCATAAAATGAAAATAATCTCCACACAGAGGAAAAACCAAGTGAGCTGAGAAGCGCAAACATTATTTTTAAGTTTTAATGTATTAAACAAACATGTGGAAGCAATACTGTAGTAATAACTGACCCAAGCACCTTGCTCTCTGATCCCTGTGGATCACTATCCTGTGTACATATCAGTGTTCTCTATGCCCCTGTCCACCCTGTCTCCAGGCTCAGCAGCACAGAGGGGTGGTTGACTCCTTGCAGACTGCACAGATGTCCTAGGTGCTCAGGGAAAGACAGAGTCACAAGTCCAGGGAAGGGCTCTATGAAAGGGGCTACCTGTTGTCTCTACCAAATGTAAGTGGCATGGCTTTTCTTCTGACCTTAAAGATGTTGTTCTGGGTGGGGGTGTCGATGCCCAAATGAAGCATGGCCTCTCTGGTCACCTTAAAACAATCCTCTGAAAAAGAATCCAAGCCACAGCCCACTGTCAGGGTAACAGGTCAGGAGAAGCAGCAAAGGGTGAGGCAGGCCCAGTGCAGAGTAGGTGGGCACTGCTGGGCCAGCCCAGGGCGTGGTGTGGGGATTCCCCTACCTTCTAAGGTCCTCTCTGGGTTGGGCAGCCAGGAGAAAGCAGCTCCCTTGGGGAGGTACCACTGGAGCCTGTCATCCTCGCTGGCTCCTTTGCAGATCTGTTGGGAGGGGTGCATAGGTGGCTGAGGTGAGGATGCGAGGGAAGCCCTGGCCTGCATAGGCCTGGTGATGGGATGACAGGAGTAAGAAATGGTAGCAACATCATAAGGCTAAGAGGTTCCTGTAGAAAGCCCAGGGAAGGAATGGGGGCAAAAGCTCTGGATGTCTCCAACCTGATACCAAAAAACTCTGCCCTGGGGAAACCTGCAGTCTGATGAAAAAAGCACAGCTCTTTCCCAGGGTGCCTCTAGTCTTGACTTGAGAGGAATACCCCATATCTAAGGATGCTCCCAATCTGAGAGCAAGGGAGACACACTATCTATGCCTTTGGGGACCTCCAGTATGATGGAAGAGGCACAAGTCTAGGGAAGCCCTCATCCTATTGGAGGAGATAGTTGACACTCTAGGAGAACACTCAGTCTCCTAAGGGTGACATGGCTTCCACCTTAGAGACACAGTCCCAGCCTCAATGACCTGGTTTGATAGAAGAGGCAAAACACGCCTCAAGGCCAAAACTGTGCTGGGAGCCAAGGGCCAGTGTGAGGCAGAAGTGTTGTACATAAAGTTTGTAGGAATAAGAGGGGGCACTGCTGAAAGCAGAAGAAGAAGGGGCCAGGCATGGTTTGTGGGGATGAGAGACACAGAGCCATCCTTGCCCTGTATCTGGGGGGATGTGGGCCCCACCTGGCACATACCTGGTAGAAGATGTGGAAGTTCCTCTCACTGGAGGCCTGGCAGGCCACTCGAGTTTTCTCCAAGAGGTAGGTCTGGACTGCAGCTCCAGTCATCTGCTGGGTCCTGGGCACACGCAGGCCAGAGCCTCTTAGTTGCCCATTAATTCCACAGCCATTTATTCAGCACTTACTGTATGCCAGACTGCCGCCAGCTAGCAACCCCCCACCAAGCTCTACCACTTAGCCAACGGATATCACGAGGGCTGGGGACCATTCAGGATGTCCTTGGATGTCCTAAAACATTCACCTGCATGCAGTTCAGGTGGGCAAGGCCAAGACCTCTATACATCACTTTGCTCCATCTCAAGACAGGAGCCAGGAGGAGCATACAAGCCTCTATGAGCCCACTGCCCCAGAGTCCCTAAGGTGGGAGTAGCTAGAGTTCTCCAGTTCAAAGATCACCCTCAGGGATCACAGATCCTAAAGAATCCCATAAACACACATGCCAGGAAGAGCAGGGTTTTTCCGACAGGGGTGGCCCAGCCTAGACTCTGTCCTGGCCACTTCCAACCCCTCCCATCCCCATCCTCCCACTAGCCAGGGTGACAGTAGCTATTACCTGTTCAGCTGGAGCTGGATGAACTTCCCAAAGCGACTGCTGTTGTTATTCCTCAGTGTACACGCATTCCCTACAGATCACACCTATGTTTACACCTCTCCCCTAGGTGTATAGAATTCTCATGGGCCAAGGTGGCTATAGGTCTGTGGGGGATCATATCCCTATCCTCAAGTCACCTAAAAGGCCCCTTTGTCGGTTTTCATGTTGCAGGGGACAGGAGTAGGGAATGGGCACTCATTAGGCTTGAGTAAGTGGGATTCAGGAGAGTTAGAAGCAATTCCTGGCAAGGAACTGGAATGAACAAGCCTAAGCCATCAGGGACTGTCTTTTGTGAAGGGAAGGTAAAAAACAAGCTGTCACTATTGGCTTTAGCCAGTAAGGTACATCTGGGCTCCAGTCCCAACATGGACACTAATTGCTGTGCATCCTTGGACTAGTGCCCTTCTTTGAACCATCAGGAAACTGGATAGAAAGACAGGAGTCACAAGGTCCTCTCCAGCATCACTGTCGCATGCGCCTAGGCTGGAGCGGGGAAGATGACTGAATGCACCACCCCTATTAGAAGGTTGCTGAAGGGTACCTGGGAGTTGGTTGGGGATCCAAGACAGTGGAGGATACATTCATCCTCTAACCCCCAGAGAGGGGATCTCAAAGCATTGCCCCCTCTCTGAAGGTAACAAATCCCAGAGGAAATGGGACTGAGGTAACGTGCAGATAACACCGAGCTCACCAAAAGCTTCCATGACAGGGTTGGAGTTTAGGATCCTCTGTTCAATCCTCTCTGCAATCTTGTGGCTTTCCCAAGATGTGGGTGAGGCGGCCACCACAGCATAGAACTTCATCAGGCAGCGGGACGTCCATGTCTGAGGCAGAAAGAGCCTTTTGAGAGCTGTTATCAATGTTCCCTCCCTCTTACAAGCCTCTCTGAGGGAACCATGTCTACCAGAGCTCTCTCTTCTCCACCACGCGTGTCATCAACCACACGGGTGAATGCCGAATTCAACTCTGGCCTTGAGCAAGGCACTTGCCCTGCATCTGTAAATTGGGGGTGTAAATCTCTGCTTCTCCCAGCTAGGCCTCAGTGTCCCTGAGGCCTCACAGCTAATGCTGATTACTCTGTGGCAGGTATTGAGCTACAGAAACTTTCTGTGCATTTTCTTGCAAACTTTACAGATGCAGGTACAATTACACAACTTTTTTTAAAATGATGAAACCAAAGCATAGAAAAATTTTAAAATGTATTGAAGATCACACAACTAGTCAATGACAGGGCACTGATTTATAGCCAGGCATACGAATTATAAAATTCATACTTTTATTCTTAATCAGCTGAAATAAGATGTATTTTCATTCGAATTTCCAATTGTTTGTGGCTAGGACATAGAAACATTTGTTGCTAGGGCATACAGATATAATTAATTTTTATATATTGACCTTATATCCTATCACCTTGGTGAACTCTACATTTTAGTTTTAGTATCTTTTTTTTTTTTTTAATTCTTTAGGTTTTTCTATGAGGTTGGAGATGTTCCCTCTCTTCTGTTTTCTGAAAAAATCTGTGTAGAATTGGTAACATTTCTTCCTTAAATGTTTGGTAGCATTCACAAGTGAAGCCACGTGGGCCTAGAACTTTGTCAGTGGAAAGGCTTTTAACAATGACTTAAATAGGAGATATTCAGGTTGTGTATTTCTTCTGTGTGACATTCAGCAGTTTGTGTCTTTAAAAATATTTTTACATTTCATCTAAATTGTATAATTTACTGGCATAAAGTGGTTCAAATATTCTCTTATCAATCTGTAGAATCTGTAGCAATGTCTACTCTTTCATTCCTAATATTGGTAATTTTTTTCTTTTTTCTTTTTTTTACAAGTTTGACTAGAGGGTTATCATTTTTCTCATCTTTCAGCCCTTTAAAGAAGGTGGCAGTCTGCAAAGCAAGGAGAGCCCTCACCAGAACCCAATCATGCTGGTACTGACTGACCTTGGACTTCCAGTCACCAGAACTATAAAAAAATTTCTGTTTCAGACACCCAGTACTGGTATTTTGTTAAGGTAGCCCAAATTGACTAATACAAGGTGGAAGCTCAGATTAATGATTTGAGTCCTTTATTCTTTTCTAAAATATGTAATAAAATTCTTTATTCTTTTCTTAAAGATGTAAGCATTTAATACTACAAATTTCCTATAAGCAATGTTTTTCTCAAAAGCACACATTTTGATATGTTGTGCTTTCATATTTGTTTAGTTAAAAACATTTTATAATATCCCTTGTGATTTCATCATTGACCCACAGGATATTTAGAAGTGTGTTGTTTAGCTGGGCACAGTGGTGCATGCCTGTAGTCCCAGCTACTCGGGAGGCTGAGGTGGGAAGATCACTTGAGGCCAGGAGTTTGAGTCTAGCCTGGACACCATAGTGAGAACCTGTCTCTTTAAAAAAAAAAAAAAGAAGTGTGTTGTTTAATTTTCAAATGCTTTAGGATTTTCTAGATGTCTTTGTTATTTATTTTTGGTTCAATTCTACTCAGGTCAGAGAACATAGTTTGTATGATTTTAATCTTTCTGAACTGAGATTTGTTTTATGGCTCAGAATTCAGTCTATATTGCAAATGTTCTATATATTATTTGAGAATGCTAAAATCTCAAATTATAATTTTATGTATTTCTTCTTTCAAGTCTATCAGTTTTGCTTCATATATTTTGAAACTGTATTAGGTACATAAACATTTAGAACTGTTTCTTTTTTTTTTCTTTGAGGCAGAGTCTCACTCTGATGCCCTGAGTAGAGCTAACAGCAACCTCAAACTCCTGGGCTCAAGCGATCCTCCTGCCCCAGCCTCCAATGCCCAGCTAATTTTTATGTTTTTAGTAGAGACGGGGCCTCGCTCTTGCTCAGACTGGTCTCAAACTCCTGACCTCAAGCTATCCTCCTACCTCGGCCTCCCAGAGTGCTAGGATTACAGGCATGAGCCACCTTGCCCAGCCTAGAACTATTTCTTCTTCTAAATGAATTCATCCATTTATCATTATGAAATGTCTCATCCTATCCTCAGTAACATTCTTTGTTCTAAAATCTTTGCTCCATATTGACTGGGCGCGGTGGCTCACGCCTGTAATCCTAGCACTCTGAGATGCTGAGGTGGGCGGATCACCAAGGTCAGGAGTTCGAAACCAGCCTGAGCAAGTAGAGTGAGACCCTGTCTCTACTAAAAATAGAAAGAAATTAATTGGCCAATTAAAAATATATAGAAAAAATTAGCCGGCCATGGTGGCGCATGCCTGTAGTCCCAGCTACTCGGGAGGCTGAGGCAGAAGGATCGCTTGAGCCCAGGAGTTTGAGGTTGCTGTGAGCTAGGCTGACACCACGGCACTCTAGCCCCAGGCAACGGAGTGAGACTCTGTCTCATAAAAAAAAAATAAATAAATAAATAAATAAATAAAATAAAATAAAATAAAATAAAATAAAATAAAATAAAATTAAATAAAATTAAAAATAAAATAAAATTTAAAATAAAATAAAATAAAATAAAATAAAATAAAATAAAATAAAATCTTTGTTCCATATTAATGTAACAACTTCAGCTTTCCTTTGTTAATGTTGGGATGGTTTATCTTTTTCTATCCTTTTACTTTGAACTTATCTATGACTTTATAATTAGAGTGGATTTCTTGAAGATATCATGTAATTTGAGTCTTGCCTTTAAAAAAATCCAATCTCACATTCTTCGCCTTTTAACTGGAATGAGTAGATCACTCACATTTAATGTAACTGTCACTATGGTTGGATTTAAATCTACCATATTATTTATTTTTATTTCATGTGATCTTTTTTCTTTTATTGCCTTTGATTAAACCTAGTACTTTTATGATTTCATTTTATCATATAATATACTGCTATTAATACCATTTTTGCTTTAGAGTGAATTATCTGTTTTTTTTTTTTCTAGACAAGGTCTTACTCTGTTGCCCAGGCTAAATAGTGTACAGTGGCATCATCATAGCTCACTACAACCTCAAACTCCTGGGCTCAAGCAATCCTCCTGCTTCAGCCTCCCAAGCAGTTGGGAATACAGGTGTGCACTACTACACCCAGCTAATTTTTAAATTTTTTGTAGAGACAGGGTCTCACTCTTGCTCAGGCTAGTCTCAAACTCCTGCCCTCACAAAATCCTCCTGCCTCAGCCTCTCAAAGTGCTAGGATTATAGGCGTGAGCCATGAAACCTGGCAAAATTTTACATCTCCAATGCTCTTGATTCCTTTGTATAGATCCAAATATTTATTTAGTTTCATACTCCCTTGTCTAAAAAAACTTCCTTTAACATCTCTTGTAATGCAGGTCTGCTGGTAATGGATTCCCTCAACCTTTATTTGTCTGAAAAAATCTGTATTTCACTTTCATTTTTGAAAGATATTCTTGCTCGTTAACAGAATTCTAGATTGACAGATATTTTCTTTGAGCTCTTTGGGCTTGCAGTTTCTGGCAAGATGTCTGTTGTCATTCTTATCTTTGTTCCTTTTTATATAATATTTTCCTGGCTTCCTTTAAGATTTTTCTCATGTTTGGTTTTCAGCACTTTCACATTATAGTCAAAGTTTTTGTATTCATCCTACTTGGTGTTTTCTGAGCTTGTTGGCTCTATGCTTGCCATCTTTTGTTAATTTTGTAAATTACTACTTCTGACTCATATTCTCCCTATTCTCCTGGGACACCAATTACATGTACAGTTGACCCTTGAACAAAATGGGTTCAAGCTACACAGGTCCACTTATATGCGGATTCTTTTCAATAAATGTCTACTGCCTCATCTTCCACCACTGTCACCGCTGACAGTAAGACCAACTCCTTTTCTTCCTCCTCCTCCTTAGCTGACTCAATGTGAAGACAACAAGGATAAAAACCTTTATGATAATCCACTTCCACTTAATAGTTAATATGTTTTCTCTTTCTTACAACTTTCTTAATAACAGTTTCTTTTCTCTAGCTTACTTTATTCTAAGAATGCAGTATATAATGCAAATAACATAAAATACGTGTTAGTCAACTATTTATCAGTAAGGCTTCTGTTCCCTAGTAGACTATCAGTAGTTAAGTTTTTTAGGAGTCAAAAGTTGTAAGTGGGCCAGGCGCGGTGGCTCACACCTGTAATCCTAGCACTCTGGGAGGCCGAGGCGGGTGGATAGCTCAAGGTCAGGAGTTCCAAACCAGCCTGAGCAAGAGTGAGACCCTGTCTCTACTAAAACATAGAAAGAAATTAATTGGACAATTAAAAATATATAGAAAAATTTAGCCTGGCATGGTGGCACATGTCTGTAGTCCCAGCTACTTGGTAGGCTGAGGCAGAAGGATGGCTTGAGCCCAGGAGTTTGAGGTTGCTGTGAGCTAGGCTGACGCCACGGCACTCACTCTAGCCCAGGCAACAGAGTGAGACTTTGTCTCAAAAAAAAAAAAAGTTGTAAGTGGATTTTTCAACTTGGTAGGGAATAGGCATCCCTAACCCCCATGTTGTTCAAGGGCCAACTGTAGAGCAGACTATTTGATATTGTACTACAGCTCTTGCATGCACGTCTGTTTTTCAATTTACATAATGTCTATTGACCAACTATCAAGTTCATTAATGCATTTTTCTGCATGTCTAATCTATTGATAAGCCTAAAGGAATTGTTCATCATGTTTTTAATTTTTATAATTTCCATTTAATTCTTTATAGTTTCCACCTCTCTACTGAAGAGACTGGAAAAATGTTTTCTTGGAGATACCAACAAACTCATGAGAAAAGTTATGGACATTTAGAGTCCCACAGGTTTAAAATGCTACCTTCAGTGAGGGCCCCTGGTTGAAATCCTGTCCATAAACAGGAGATTCTAATCAGTTGTTTAAAGCCTTATTTAAAAATATGAACAGATACTCAAGGATCATTAACTATTTGGTAAACCTCTTTTACATGAATGACAGATATCACAATAAATGGAACACGAACCAGAACTCTTAGAATTTGCATTTTTAATTAACCAAATATCCTACTAATTAGGAGTTCTAGAAAGAAAAAACAAAACGGAGGAAATTATTAGATATAGTACAAAAACACTTCCCTGAACAAAAGGACACAAGTTTCCAGGTTCAAAAGACCCACACAAAGTGTCCAGCGTAAGTGAAAAAAGACTATACTGAGACACAGCACTATGAATCTTAATACCCGAAAATTTCGGAAAGAAAAACAAATCACCAGTATAGACTGGGACTCTTAACAGCAATATATAAGGTGAAAAAAACCCTCTAAATTTAGAAAGAAAATGATTTCCAATCTGGAATTATAAAACCCAGTCAAAAAATCAATCAAATGTGAGGCAGAACAGATATTTTCAGATATGCAACAACTTAAAAATTTGCCCTCCGTGTACCCCATTCTGGAAACTACTAAAGAATGTACCCCACAAAAAGAAGGCAGTAACTGAAGAAAGAGGAAGCGATAGGTTCCAAGCAATGGATTTATCCCAGGACAGATGGGAATCTGGGGATCCACAGAGTAACAGCTGTGTGGCAGCAGCCCTAGGCAGCTGCCTATCCAGATGGGAGAAAGAGATCTGAGAGCTCTAGGAAGGGCATCTCCAAGAAAAAAAAAAGGGACTTGATTTGCTGGCCAGTTTGATTGTTTTCCAGCTTTGGTGACAAGTCTGGTAGTGAATTAATAATAGGTATATAAAATCTAAAGTGAAAAAAAGGGAAATTATTAAGTAGAAGGAAAATAAAAATCATACAAGAAATATATGGCTTTGCTGTGAATAATATGTACATGGTCATAATGTAAATACTACATATTAACTTAATTAGAAATTGTGATATTATTACAGTGAGTATTTATTTGGGGACAAGGAAATAAGTGATAAATCCTCATCAAAATTGGAAGTGAACAGATAAGGTCCAAAACCAAAGTTAGTAACAATTTAAGCATGTGGTTTAGAAATATGAATGTAAACACCCAAATAAACTGATAAAAGATGTGAAAGTAGTTGCTGCTGGAGAGAGGAAATAGGGGTTGAGAGATTGGGGGCAGATTTGCTGTTTTTCTTTAGAAGCCTTATAGTACTGCTTGATTTTTTGAATAAAATAACTACATTACTAGTAAAAATAAATTTTAAAAATATACCAGGCCTAGCCCATGGCTACAACAGCTGCTCAGTAGAGGTTTACACCAAGCTCTGGTTGCACGGGTCTTGGGTCAGGTTCAGCTTCAGTTCCCCAGAACAATTCTAGGCGACAATGGGCTTTGCCCAGGAGCTGGGAATCAGCCACTTTGATATAGCTCCTGGAAATCCCTTCCTAGCCCAAGTCCAAGCCTTCATCCCTGCAACTTACTGTCTGTTTCCTTGTCTCTCTTTCTCAGTGGACTAAAAGTCCCCTAGCTAAACGTTGCATTTTTCATCTCTGATCCTCCCCCTGCCACCCTCCACCTCCAGCCTAAAGCCTAGAATCTGGCAGGTTCTCAGCAATTCTCTCATATGGAGTGAAGACAGAGGGAGTTTATAGTCTAAAGAATCCCTCATGAAGGTAAAAGTGCTATGGAAAGTGTGACGCTGCTGGGTGAGGCTTGACAAGAAGCTGGCAAAACCTTGGCCTTCTCTGACCAGCCAGGCAACTCCTCACTCATACTTGTGTAACATTCTGTCTCACCTCTTGTGGTTCTGCCATCCAGGAGGCCACATCAAGAGCCTGTCCTCCCCTACATTGAGGTTCTGGCCCAATGCACTACCCTTTCCACCATGGACAACCCAGAGGGTTCAGGTGGTCTACCCTTGATAAATCCTTCCCAATAGTAACTCCAGCTACTTCTGAAGCACCGTTGCCATGTGCCAAGCCTCCACCAAGTATCTTATGTGCACTGGCTCATTTAACTGTCACAGAAGTCCCCTGAGTCAGGTGTTGGTCCTCTCTCCTCCCTCCCGTTTTACAAGTAAGAGAACAGAGAACTTGGCAGGAGCTAAGTACCTTTCTGATGTGCTCTTAACCACTATGCTGGAATCCTCAACAGCTGACTTTTGTTTCCAGTGGTGTCAGAGCTGGGAGAGACCTTTGATGAGAAAGTGAAGGCTTAGAAAAGGAAAGTATCTCACCAAAACTGATAGAAGAACTAGTGGTAGAGCCTGGACTGAAACCCTGTTTCTTGACTTCCAGCCCAGTGCTTGCCCACCATGATGCACCACCAATCCCTGCTTTTGGCCAGCCTACCTGAAAACAACTAGGTGGCAAACGACACCACTAGAAATACCAGTCACAAGTTGACTGGGTGAGAAAGAGGTCCTCTTACCTTTCCAGCACCACTCTCTCCACTAACAATGATAGACTGGTTGACTGGCTCAATCAGGCTCTTGACATTCCTGTAGGTCTGTTCACCCACACTGAACACATGGGGCTTCAGTTTCTGAAACATCAAGGGGTGAAAGGTCATGTGAGGGAATGCATGTTTACAAGCAGTGACTGAGCCAAAGATGGTTGAGATGGGGAGGCTGCCAATAGCAGTATCAAGATGCTTCTTCCAGAAAATTTCTGGATGTTGGACCTGACTGTGGGACCCCTTATGGTAGGTTTACCCACTCATCTAGCAGGCTAGAAGCAGTGCTGGCCTTGACTAGTCTATGACCTTAACACTTTAAACTCTCATCTTGCTTTAAGAGTCTTATTCTGCGGCATATTATTTTGTTATTGTACTTTGCAGTTTGCATGAACTTTCTTACAAGTTACTGCTTAAGAAGTCTGTGCATAGTTAGATAGCTAACCCTATTTTATAGATGAGAAATCTAAGGTTCACAGGAGTTAAATAACCTTTCAAGGCCACTCAGCAAGTAAGCATACCCATGTGATTTAAATTCCAAAGCCACTTTTCTCCTTTCCTTCAACAAATATTAATTGTCCTCAGTGCGCTGGGCATGAAGCTGGGCACTAAGGAAACAGAGGGGACCATGACCTGGCTTTTGCATTTGAGGAGGCAGGGCAAGTAGTCAGGGAGATAAGGGCTCTCAGTACAGACTTCCACTGGACTCCACTTGGACACTTCACTATGCACGAAATTCTAGAAGGCCAGGCCATCTGCATGATGCCTAGCCAATCCAGCCAGCAATAATCACTTACCCACAGCTTCCTGAGGGAGAAGGCACCTGGACAGCATTAGAGCTGTCCCTTTCTACACCTAACCTTGCCCCAGCCACCTATCACCTGGAAAGTTACAAAGCCTCCAACAGTTCTTTCTGCCTCCTGTCTCACCTTCCTGAACCTGACGCCCAGAGTAATCATTCCCCTAGTGGGTTCTGTTCACAGTCCCACCTCCACCTGGATAAAGATGATTTGTGGATTCTCTCTGCCTGCTATGGCACTTCAGACCCTTCACAAAAAGCCCTCAATTCTCATCTTTCCACCCTCATCTACTGCCTCTCTCCCCATGCTTCCCTCCTGCCAGGAAGTTTGTTCTTGCCTTTCCCTGAACACATCATGCACTTCTAAACACAAACGTGCGCATTTCTTGCATGCACCACCACCATCACCCTCTACTCCTCAAATAATTTATTCTCTTCTCAGAAGAATAATGTATCTTTCTCAGTAAAGATGAACATGTGCTGAATCTTGTAGGGCAATTGTTATTGCATGTAACTTTATTCTTTTCTGAACACTTGGTTTGTCATATACCTTTGTAAATCCTTTCCTATCAATAATCCTGCAAACAAGAAAAAATAATCCTTTGCTCTATGTCTCTATTATAGGTTCATAACTCAGTTAACACATATTTATCTCCCACTTTGCACTTTCTATCCTGTAGTCAGTTCTTTTTGTGTCCAGAATTTTTCAAGCTCTTGTTGGGCAGGAGATTTGAATGACTACAAGGGTGATGAATAGATGGATAAGGATAGGAAAACTGAAGGGAGGCCTAGAGGAAGGTGGGGAGCCCTGAGGCCATAGGAAGTTGCTGAGGCTTACCTGGGGCTGAGGTGCAGCATGGTACTCTCTCATCAGCTCTGGCAAGTAGAGCTGAGGAACAGGCTTGAAGGGGTTCAGAGCCACCAGGGTGCAACCAGCATTGGTGTAGAATGTGTCGGCCATGTACCGGGCCTGCAGGCACCTCAGGACTAAGGCAGAGATGCCTTTAACAAACTCTGGCTCAAATACAGACAAAACCACACACACAGACACACATCTGCCAAACAGCTCTCCTTCTACAATTAGCCAAGTGTCATTAGGTCCTAGCAGCTCCCTGATGAATAGATATAAGATCTAATTAAGATGAGCCCCAAATCTGCAGCAAAGCCTGCCCTGGGGAGCCCAGGTGCAGCTGCCGGGCTCCCTTAGGCAGAGGTCTGGAGCAGCCCACCTGGCTCCGGGTCAGGAGTGTTGCCTGCCTTGGTCAGACCTGGGGAAGCTGTGCTGAATACCCTCATTGCACCTCCACCTTCTTGGAGATGGTGCTCCTGAGTGGGAAGCCCATACCTGTCTCCAGCGTCACAGGATTCACCTTGGTGAGGTCATCCAGCTGGTGCAGTGGGGCCTCCCTGCCCAGGAACTCCTGCAGGTCTTCTCTGAGGGATTCCCCACTTTGGGCATCAGAGTCTGGACTGTGGCCATTGACCTGGAAGAGAATAACAAGAGGGCCATGAGAGCTGGGACTCAGACCAGCTGGCAGCTACCTATGGGTGGGAGCCTGTATAGTAGCAAGAGAACAGGTCTCTAGTATCACAGTCTGATTGGGTTCACATTTCGGTTCCACCAATTATTAGCCCTGTGAACCTGAGTAAGTTACTTACCCTCTCTGAGCCATAGCTTCTTTATTTGTAAATAAAGGAAAATAAACTCAACTCACAGGGCTATTGGGAAGAAAAGCAAGCAGAGACATATAAAGCATTTAGTCGGTGCCTGGCACACAGTATGTACTCAATAAATGCGACCCCATCTCCTCTGCCAAGAGCTCCAGCCAAGTCAGCTTCCAGGCTACTAGTCTTACTGGGCCTGGCATGGGTGTGGCCCAAAGGAGGGGCTGCTATAGGAGTACTGCAAAGGAAAAGAAGTGCCAGTTAGGCCTTTTTGAAAAGAGATCTTTCAGCTTGTGATGAAAAACAGCTGTACCTTCTCAGAAACATAGCCCCATGCCTTCATCACCTGCTCCTTGGGGCTTAAATTGAGGCTGGCAAATGAATTGGTTCCCTCTGCCCTCGGTCTACTTGAGAGAAAGCCTGGCTCAGAAGGCTGTTGAAATCAAGAATGGGCACCAAGGGAATAGGCCCCTTCTCTTTCTCCCTTGCTCATCCAGCATTCTGTACATGTTTCATCTCCCCACTTTCCTCCCATGGTCTCATTTCTCCTCCTGTCTCCCTCAAGGGTGCAGGAAAGATAGGTGGGAGTAGAAGACAGGCATCTGGCACAAACTCAGCCACAATTTATGAACAGCTGATCCAACTAGAGAGAGACACCTGAGTACAGGCATCAAGGGCCTGGATTTGAATGCTAGACTGCCTGGGTTTGAATCCTGATTCCACCACTTACTAGTTGTATTAATATAATCTTATGTAAGTTTCTTAATTTCTTTGTGCCTCAATTTTCCTCAGCGATAAAATGGAAATGGTGATAGTACCTACCTCACAGATACTACTAAGTATATGAAGGCTTTAGAAAGGCATCTGGAATGTGCCAAAAAAAGTCAGTTATTCTTCTTCTTCTAAAAGTGGCTCTTTCATTTGAGAGGGCATGTTGAAAGAAAAGAAGTAAATAAAAGTGGTTCTCCTAATTAGGCAATAACGTACCAAAGGCCTTAAAACTGGCCGGGCGTGGTGGCTCACGCCTGTAATCCTAGCACTCTGGGAGGCTGAGGCAGGAGGATCGCTCAAGGTCAGGAGTTTGAAACCAGCCTGAGCAAGAGCGAGACTCCGTCTCTACTAAAAATAGAAAGAAATTAATTGGCCAACTAAAAATATATGGAAAAAATTAGCCGGTTATGGTGGCACATGCCTGTAGTCCCAGCTACTGCAGAGGCTGAGGCAGAAGGATGGCTTGAGCTCAGGAGTTTGAGGTTGCTGTGAGCTAGTCTGATGCCATGGGCACTCTAGCCCAGGCAAAAGAGTGAGAATTTTTCTAAAAAAAAAAAAAAAAAAAAAAAAAAAGGCCTTAAAACTGTGTATGCCCCTTAAGCCTACAATTCTGCTTCTCAAAAATGTTCCTACATAAGGCCATAAGAATGTCAGTGTATATAAAGCCATTTATAATCATAAAAGAATTGAAACCACTATTTCTAAATAGTAGACTGCTTATAGTACGTTCCTACAATGGAATAAAACAGGCTACAGAAAAGTGTAATACCTTTAAATGTTTTAAAAATATATTTAGGGAAAAAAATCCATGATATTCTCTGAAGTGTTGGTTATAGATAATTTCAATGCTCTTTTTGTTTATCTGTATTTTCCAAATTTCTGAGAATGAATGTGACCTTGAATAAGACACTTAGCCTCCCAAATCCTTATCTCCTAAATGGGGCTATAATAATACTGTGTATATAATACTCTATCTTTCTCATGGGGATGCTATGAGGATTAAACAAAACAGGGGCTCAACACAGAGCAGCTACTGGTATGGTTATGGTGACCATTACTGCTTTCTTAATAAGAAAAAAAAAAATCCAGCTGGGCATGGTGGCTCGAGCCTGTAGTCCCAGCTACTCAGGAGGCTAAGACAAGAGGATCCCTTGATGGCCAGGCATGGTGGTTCATACCTATAATCCTAGCACTCTGGGAGGCTGAGGCAGGAGGATTGCTCGAAGTCAGGAGTTCAAGACCAGCCTGAGCAAGAGCGAGACCCCCGTCTCTACTAAAAAGAGAAAGAAATTAGCTGGACAACTGAAAATATATAGAAAAAATTAGTTGGGCATGGTGGCGCATGTGTGTAGTCCCAGCTACTTGGGAGGCTGAGGCAGAAGGATTGCTGAAGCCCAGGAGTTTGAGGTTGCTGAGAGCTGGGCTGATGCCACAGCACTCTAGCCCGGGCAACAGACCAAGACTATGTCTCAAAAAAAAAAAAAAAGAGGATCCCTTAAGCCCAGAAGTTAGAGGCTGCAGTGAGCTATGATCATGCCACTTCACTCCAGCTGGGGCAACAGATGTGAACCTATTATCTTAAAAACAAACAAAACCCAAACCAAGTTAAAAATAAAAACTAAAAAATCCCAGAGCCGACAACTGTCTTTCCGGCCTTCAAGCCTGTTTCATGAGCCATATGGCTGGAATGTAGAGGAGCAGTGTCTACTATGGCTCCCTTCAGGCTGGCCAACCCCACACGTGGTTATCTTTTTGAATTTCAGGCACTTAACCTACCTAGGATTCCACTAGACTGTGAACTCCTTGAGGGCAAGTACCATCTTCAACACTGCCTCAGTCCAGTGCCTGGAAATACTTAGTAAAATAAAAATTTAGCAAATATGTACTGGCATTCTCTCTGGACCAGAAGCTACACATGAAGGATGATATGGGTATGAGACAGAGTTCCACAATAAAGAGTAATTTGAAATCCTACAGGCCTAGGGCAACAGCAGCCTTTCCAGAGAGGCAGAGGCCTGGAATAAGGGCAGTCTTTATGCATTCCATGATCCACTCATCAGAACCCTTCTGTATTTCTACAAAAGTCATCTCCCACATTTTTGCACAGGCTGACATCTTTGCCTGGGCTGCTTATTTTCCTTCTCCACTTGGCTAATTCCTTCATATTCTTTAAGGCTCAGCTTCAAGGAACAGATCCTCTTGGAAGCCCCAGGCTTCTATTGTGCCTCAATAATTCAGGTGGCAGGAACATCTCTCAGAACTCCCTCTGTAGGGTTACCAAAGTGCCCGAAGGATTCCCTTACCTATCCAAAGGAAAAGAGCTAAAAACCACAACAAGAAAGATTCAAATTAGAGATCAGGACAAGCTTCTCGATGGTGGGTAAAAGGCATGGGAGTGTCGAGCTTCAGAGAGAAAAGACAACCTTTAAGGGGGCTTTCCTTTCCTTCCAGGTGAGGGGAGTAGAACCTTCATTTACACAAGCAAAAGATGGGAAGGTGCCTCAGGTGCTTGTGGGCCTGGGTTATCTAAGGTCAAGGTTTTACCTGCTGGAGCATGTTGCTTCAACCTGGCCAGCCAGGGTTTGGGGTCGCAGGCACAAGGAGTGCTCTCCACCTGGTCATGGGGCCATGGGGTGGGACATGGCTTTAGCAATTGAGCTCACTTCTGGAAGGAACTCTGAGACAGGTCACCCAAGAACCTGTGGCATAAGAGAGAAGACAAGGGCCACACACAGGTGAAGGTTTTTCCAGGGTGACTCACCCTTATTCCTCCCACCAAACAGAAGCAACCAAAATGAGAGGTAGGGCAGACCTGGGCAGAGAGTGAGAGTCTGTCTTTTCCCTTGCCAATCAAGAAACAGAGGAAACTTTTATGACAGCCTCTGGAGGCTCCCTGGGCCAGTTTTATTACAGGGTTAGGGTTGGGGCTGCAAATCTTCTGGTCATCATGCCTAGAGTCAACTCATGATGCTCTAGGAAAGCAAGTTGTGTGGTAGGGAAATCATAGCTCAGCCATTCACTAGGCGTGTGAGCTTGGGTAAGCTACACCACCTACCTCAATTCCTCACCTTGAAAATGAGGATAGTTGAATTTCCCTCACAAGGAGTAGCTGTGAAGGTCAATGAGGTCATGGTTTGAAAACACCATACAAAATGCAATTGTGAATATTCACTCAGTGAATCTTGTTAGCACTGCAACTAAGGGCTGAAAATCTGTTTGGGAGCACTAATCAGGTGCAACAGTACGGTGTCAACTTCAAGGTGAGGATTTCAGGGAAGAGGAATCCATCTGAGAGGGGGGTGCGTTGTGAGGCTGGGTCTAGGCCAGTAGCTGAAGAATGGTATGTGAATTTTTCAGGTCTCAGCACCTCCCCTAGCAATGAAGGATGATGATGAGTGGTGCTTGTAATGGATTAACTCTGGTGGAGACCTTCTTGAGGCCCCAAATACATCTATCTAGTCTTTAAAGAACCCAGGGATAGTGACTACCATGGAAACTGGAAAAGGACAATTTAGGTAGAAAAGGACATCAAAACTGTACTGGACACATTCACATGACATTGATGGCACCCCATCCAAGGGACAGCCATGCAGAGGGCTCCGGAGACTCAAGGAGAACAAAGCTTCAACTGGAAGCTCATCTTAAAACACAGGTCCAGAGGGGGAGAACGACAGCTTGTGGGGTTAGAATCCAAAGCCCACAACCCCCCCTGACGCAGGTCACAGGAGCTCTCTAAGCCTTATTCTGTTTTCTCCTTTGCAAACGGGAATAATAATATCCCAACCACACAGGGCTAAGGATCAAAAGGGCTGATACCTGTGAGGGCGCTTTGCAAATGTTGGTTATTATGATGCAGCGTCAGCTCCCAGCTGGAGTCAAGTCTGATTAGGGCGGTTTACTCCAGTTCTCCCAGCTCTAGCAGTGCGGTTACCAGCCAAAAATTTGTGGAAAGGGTGTGACCACTGTGGGCAGAAGGGAGACGGTAATGAACACATGAAACAGAGTCAAGGCAAGCGGCAACCTGATCACTGGTTTTTCCTCCTCCTCCTCAGCCTCTTTCTTGGCACGCAGAAGGACCGTGGGAGCGCAAACCCGGAGAAAGGCTGGGAAAGGGTCCTAGGAGCCCAGCCGGCCCCGCCTTCAGGTTCCCGGCGGGAATCCGGGACACCCGGTCTGGGCAACGTGCCCGCCAAGCCCAGGGCCGGGATGCCCTCTGGAAGCACCTGGCATGGGGAGAGTACGTCCTTCCCAGAAAGGTGGACATGACCCCAGCCAAGGGCGCGGCTGTCCTGACGCCTCCTGGGGCTAGCCGCCCCCTCCCCGGTCCCTGGGCAGAGCGAGGACTGAAGCAGGGACCCCCTTCCCCCATCCCGGGCCGCCCCCTGCCGGCGAGGTGGAACGGTGGAGGGTAACCATGAAAGATCCTGGTTCTGAGAAAAGGCCAAGTGCTAGGCTATCTCCTGAGACACGAGAGGGTCCAAAAGAAAAGGGAGGGGAAGGAAAACGGCGCTTTGGAAAGGGCACCCGGAGACGCCCCCTTCTTTCTCAGCGCTGGGGGGCAAACTGGTCTCCCCTGCCCCTTCGGGGTCGCGGAAGGCTTCAGAGGGGGGCTGGGGGTGGCACTCACCGGTCCCACGGCCCGAGCCGCCGAGCGTACGGCCTCTGCCCAGCCCGACTGGAAAAGCAAGCTAGCCGGGTGAAGCGGCGGGAAGAGCCGGGGGAGGGGAAGGGGCGGGAGCGAGCCGGGACCGCCGGATCTCCCCGGCCGGCTGCTGCAGGGGCCGCCAAGTGGCCGGGAGCCGGGCGGCTCCTCCCCCGAGGCGGGGCGCGCACACGCGGTGCGGGCCGCACGTGGCCCGCCCGGGACGTCGGGACTGGGCTTGCAGGCTCCCTCTACGGTGAGATATTTTGAGACCTTGGGGTACAGTGAGAGTGGAAAGACAGCCTCCCGTGTACTGCGGGGAGAAGCGCGGGAAGCACGGTTTTCTGGGCCTCCGGTCGCCCCCAGGGCTGTGCGGTCTTTCAGTAGAGGTCGCCGCGGCCGAACCTTCCACGCGTTTCTCATACCCCATTACTCTGACAGGGCTTCGCCGTGGGGTCTGAGCGGCCGCTGTGAGGCGCATAACGCGCCTTTTCCTCTCTTGGCGCTTCTCTCACGGACCGGCCCACGGCCCGAGAGCATCTGGGTTGGACAAGCCCGAAATGGATAAGGACAGGCGTGGGGAGCGTAGGGAAGAGCGCCATCCTGAGGGGGCGTGCGGAATCTGCCGGCCCGGAAGAGCAGGCTGCCTCGCGTCCGCCGGAAGCGCCGCGCGGAAGGCGGAAGCGGCTGGCGCGCGCTCGCGTAGTGCGGCTAGTGCAGTGGGAGCCCGGCGGCACTGCCCGGGTAGACAACTTTCTGCCTGGGGACCCGAAACCACCTGGAGCACGTGAGGTGTAAGGGCAGGGCGGGCGTCTGTCTGGAAAAGGACTTTTTTAAAGGACAACCGATTGGAGTCGGTTATCGTGAGGTATTGTTGCAGGTTCCAGTCAGGCCATAATGCACACATGCATACATTTATTCAGTATGGTTCATGTTTGACCAACAAATGTGTTCTTCCAGTATGCCACTTTTCAGGCGTCGATATGTGGTAGAGAGGTGTTTTATATCCATTTTTTAAAGAAGGATCTAACACGAGTATGTGCTGTATGTGCTATGCATCCATTTTTAATGCACCCATTCTACCTATTTCCGCCTTAACCTGAAAACATAGCTGTCTGTAAATGACGTAGCAGCCTGGGGCTCTAGAAATCACTTCAGGGCTCACATTTTGTAGTGGAGGCAGTAGGTTTAGAGAGGCTTTGAACAGAAACCAAGGCCGTCCCCAACTTCAGGGTGTACTTACAGCTACACCACCCTCCCACCCCCAGAATTTGGCATAAAGTCATTAGTAAGGTGTATTCAATTTTCATTGATCTTCATGACATATACTATGCTCTGAAACAGAAAGTCCTATCTGACAATGATGCCATTCTCAGGGTTTGTATCCCAAATTCACTTTCTGTGAGAATCTATCTTGTACTGAGAATAGCTAAAGCTTTCTTTTTTCTTTTTTCTTTTTTTTTTTTTTTTGAGACAGTCTCACTCTTTCGCCCTGGCTAGAGTGCGGTGGCATCAGTCTAGCTCACAGCAACCTCAAACTTCTAGGCTCAAGCAATCCACCTGCCTCAGCCTCCCAAGTAGCTGGGACTACAGGCATGCGCCACCATGCCCGGCTAATTTTTTGTATATATTTTTAGTTGTCCAGCTAATTTCTTTCTATTTTTAGTAGAGATGGGGTTCTCACTCTTGCTCAGGCTGGTCTTGAACTCCTGAGCTCAAATGATGTGCTGGCCTTGGCCTCCCATAGTGCTAGGATTACAGGCGTGAGCCACTGCGCCCGGCCACAGAATAGCTAAATCTTTCTAACCAATAATTTCATACTGTTAGTATGACATTCCCATCCTAATGCATCAAAGTTAGTGTCTTCCCACAATCCTTGGAAGGGGGATCACAATCCTAGGTTATGTCCCTAATTTGAAATCATTAGGGACTAAAGTTTTGCTCTGAATTCCAAAATAAGAGAGTATAATTAAGTCAAGTACATAATATGCCAATTCCACAAGAATGTTGCTTTCTACAAATCCATTCTTTTGCTCTTGTTTTCATAGGAAGAAAAAAAATGTCTCAAAAGCAGTTGAAGGAAGCTTTTGTCAGTAACCTCAATGGAACCAGCGTGCTCGAAATCACCCAGGGCTTGTGCTTACCTGCATTCTGTATCCTGTGCAGAGGATTCCTGATAATTCTCTCACAGCACTCATGTTCTTTTTCACATACCTGGAAAACTAGATTCTTCATTGACTTTGTTGTCCTAATACTTCCCCTGGTGGCCACCTTGACCATTTTGGCTTCATTTATCCTCCTTGAGCTTCTCACTGTGATTATCTTTGGGGCAGGGCTGTTGTATCAAATATACCGAAGGAGGACTTGCTATGCCAGAGTGCCTGTCCAGAAAATCCTTGAAAAATTCCTCACAATCAGTGTAGAATCAGAATACATTCCAGCCATCTCCTGTTTCCGTGTAATTACCAACGTGTTTACTGCTATTGCTATTTTGGCTGTGGACTTCCCAGTTTTTCCCAGAAGATTTGCCAAAACTGAGCTCTATGGGACAGGAGCAATGGATTTTGGAGTAGGTGGTTTTGTTTTTGGGACTGCAGTGGTTTGTTTAGAAATCAGGAGGAAAGACTATATCAAAGGGTCCAGATTTTATTATTTTACAAAGTCATTGTATGCTGTTTGGCCATTAGTCTTCCTAGGAATCGGACGATTAGTCATTGTAAAATCCATAGGCTATCAGGAACATATAACTGAGTATGGAGTTCATTGGAACTTTTTCTTTACCATGATAGTTGTGAGAATGATAACATTACTGCTGTCGATTATTTTTCCTCTAAATAAGTCCTGGATTGTGGGCCTCAGCGTTAGTATATTATACCAGCTAGCCCTTGACTTTACCCCACTGAAGAGGTTAATTTTGTATGGCACTGATGGCAGTGGCACAAGGGTTGGTCTATTAAATGCCAATCGAGAAGGAGTAATCTCTTCCTTGGGATATGTGGCAATATATATGGCTGGTGTGCAAACAGGGTTATATGTTCATAAGAACAGATCACATATCAAAGACTTGATAAAAGTAGCATGTTGTCTTCTACTGGCAGCTATTAGCCTCTTCATATCTCTTTACACAGTTCAAGTAAATGTAGAAGCAGTGTCTCGAAGAATGGCCAATTTAGCCTTTTGTATTTGGATAGTTGCTTCTAGCCTGATCCTTCTTAGTATTTTATTACTGGGTGATATAATTTTGAGTTTTGCCAAATTTCTAATTAAAGGAGCTCTAGTACCATGTTCTTGGAAACTTATTCAGTCACCTGTTACAAATAAAAAATATTCAGACTCTGTAGTCCCTGAAGCTGAAAGAAAGGAACCCAGTCTTTGTTTAATCATAGCTCTAAATAGAAAACAGTTATTTTTTTTCTTGCTGTCAAATATAACAACTGGTCTGATCAACCTGACGGTAGATACATTACACAGCAGTACCTTATGGGCCTTATTTGTGCTCAGTCTCTATATGTTTACCAACTGTTTAATTACGTATGTACTGTATTTGCAAGATAAGCCTATAAAATTTTGATGACCAACAGGGGTAGGATGTATTTGTATTTGAGCAATAATATTTTAATTGGGAAGAATATACATTAAATGTAAAGAAGATATGCTTTGGCATCTCAGTGTTAACCATAATCTATTATAAAATTAAGAGTTTCAATCCTCTATAATAGCAATGATGCTTAATATTTTAATTGTATCTCAACACTAAATAAGCCAATAGAGAAGAAACAAAGCCTTGTGACTTTTTAGAAATTATTAAATGTCAATATTTTAAAGAAACTTTACAGTTATGACACAGGAATATTGGAGGGTGGGAAGGAGGATTTTTACTTCCTTTGAATTTGAATATCACCTTATGCCATTCTTATTTTTATTGCATCTTTTATTATAATGTCTAAATGAAATATTTATATTAAGACATTTCAGTGTGAATTGTGGATTGTTAATACTTTATTGCTCAATTTTAATTTTTTGATAAAACCTAGGAATAAGTATTTAAACTCAAATACTCATATACTATGAAATCAGAAAACAGTTAAATGTTCCAAAGAATAGACTGAATTGTATGATGTAGTTTACAAATGTAATAATAATTATGAGACAACAAAAGTTGTGCTGTCGCACTAATTCTTTTTTTTAGCCAACTCTGTGGTAGGGCTACAATGGTAAGCAAAACATAAATTTCCTGGTATCTTGGAGTTTACAATCTGGTGAGAGAAACTGACATTAAACAACTATTATAAACTGTTAAGTCATGAAGAAAAAACCGAAAGTGTTAAGAACTGATCTAGTAAGGAGTCATTTTTCCTGACAGATGGTATTTTTTTCAAGCTAGAGCTGTTGGATGGGATGAGTTAAATCATATGTGTGTCCAGAGGGTGGAGGGTGGTAGATAGCAGAGAGCAGTCTGGGTAGGATAGGATAGGATGAGTCCCTCAGCAAAAGTCCTACAATTGGGAGGGAACCAAGCCAGTCTTGGAACTGAAAGAAGGCTAGGACTTAGAAAAAGGAAGAGCATGGGCATAGAACTGGAGAGGCAGGCAGGAGCCACATTGGGCATGTGTCACCTACCTGTTAAGGGGAAGGAAGACCAGTGAGAAAGATAAAAATCAAATACATAATTTAATAAAACTATAGCTATATTATCAATAAGATTTAATAAACTGTCCCGAGTCATTTAAACACTAAGCAGATCTCTGGACTGGCTGTTAAAATCTAAAATTCTAAAAACCCATAAAGTCCTTAGTTTTCAATTCTAATGTTCAATGTATATCATTTAAAGTAAGCAAAAAAAAAAACAATTAAAATTTCCCTTTTGTTCTATTTCCAAGTATAAATTTGATTGTTTCAGAAATAGCTAGGGGTCAAAATGTTTAAGTTAATTTGATATTTGGTAAAAAGTTCTAATTATTTGTGTAGAGTAGATGGAGACTTCTCTGATTAAATTGTAGATTTGAGTTTTAATTAGTTGCCTCCAAATCAGTTGAAAATTTATTCCCTAATTTGTTAAATATGACTATTATACTAACTAGTTTGCTTTAATTTGTTAAATTGATGGCTAACTTAGCATTTATATGACACTTTATATTTGCTAACTATAATCAATTACATTTGGAGTTAATCTGTTATTGAAAGGAATTTCCCCCCAAAGAAACTAGTACATTGAATAGTTACATATGTGAAAATAAAAATCAGATTTTATTTTCAATTGAAAAGACTTTTGAAATTTAACCAATAAGATTATAGTATGTAAATTAAGCATGACTGGAAAAGGTGATTTTGGTTTTCCTGTTAACTATGTCACAGTGCTAATACCCCACAATTTATCTATTTGAGCATTCAGTGGGCAGAAGGGCTCAACCAGATTGTTCTCTCATTTAGAAAAAGTAAATTAAAGTAAGTTATCTGATGACTTAATGAGCATGTTGTCTGATTGGTCTGCTGCTTCCTGTTACTAACTGTTCTTCATCCTTTTCTAGGTCTTAAATTTATCTCTCAGTAAATTCATGTCTCAACAATTACAGATATTGAATCACAACTTAAAAGAACAATTTACTCTGTATGTTTTCTTCCACCTCCAATTCTGAAAGTCATGTAAGAGAAAGCTAATGAAATAGCATTCATAAAAATGGAAGTATTAATATGCAAAGACAACTCTGATTTCATTCTAGTTTACGGAAGAGAAAAATTCAACAAAGATTTGCTGAGCTCTGATGTACCAGTATAGGTGCTGGGGATAAAACAGAAAATAGGACAAAGTTCCTGCCTTCAAGGAGCTTACGTTTTAACTTATACACATTATTTTTCCTTAAAAAAAACTAAATGAGAAAAGTATGTATTTTTGACAGATAAAACAGAACTCTACCACTGTCACCTCACAACAAAGAAAACCCAATTCACAGATCCTCAGATTTGGACAATATGGTAATTTAAATAATATTCTGTGCTAGATTTTACTACCACATATGACAATGTAGGGCTGGGTGCTGTGGTTCACGCCTGTAATTGCAGCACTCTGGGAGGCCAAGATGGGAGGATCAGTTGAGCCCAGGAGTTGGAGGCTGCAGGGAGCTGTGATCATGTCACTGCACTCCAGCCTGAGTGACAGAGTGAGACCCTGTCTCTAAAAACAAGGTTATTATAGTGAAAACAACAAAAGGTCTCCTCATCAACTATCATTTTCTTTGCAACTATCAGTTTTTGAGGACAGAGAATGGAGAGAGAGAACAAAGTGAGGATTGAACAAAGAATATAATCTGGTCTGGGACTTTAGCCTATCTATGACCTTCAGAAAGTGATTCACTCCCATGATTTTAATTTTATACAGTTATAAATGAGATAGCTACCACATATGTACCAATACCAATGTCTCAGGAGATGACAATTTTATTTTTATTGAGAATCAATGTCTAATCTGTTATATAAGTCATACAAAAACATAATTGCTCCATAGGAGTTTACATACAGTCTACAAAGATAATAAGGAATAAGTTGGTACTCTTCATTTCTTGTAAACCTGGGTAGCTGGGAGAAAAGACATATTTATGCCTGAGTTTTGTGGTTGGCTTCTCACACATTGGGGACCTAAGAAGACAGAAGAATGGTATTTTGCTGATAATTTATCACATCTCCATCACTCCAATGTTCATTATTAGGTTCTAGCAAAATGTGCTTTGCTGTTGATTGCCTTCGCTTTCCTGACAATGCCAATATCAAAATTAAAAAACAGATTACAACTGGCTTTTTAATGTAGCAATCACTCATTTTGACAATTATAAGTAAGCTCTCTAAAGGCAGGTAGTTTTCATTTTGAAGTACATCGGACAATACACAAGAAGTATTTGCTGAAGTACAAGTGATTATAGCTGAAGATAGACCAATAGTGAAAATAAAAATAAGTGCCTACTCCAAAACTAGGAAAAGGCACAGTAAAAACATCTAAAAATCATTTTGTCATGAAACAATTTTCTAAGCATTTTCCCTTAGATTTTGTTGTATTTATAGCACCCAGGCTACCTTCTTGAGAAAGAACAATTTACCTAGCAAATTATTCTTAGAATTGTGTATTCATTGAATGCCTATAGTATGGTGAAAAATTGTCCAAAGATACTAAGGACTGTGCTCAGTGGACCTAAAAGACAAACCCAAATCAGGCAAAGTAACTCATATGGAGAGAGATTGTTGTGACCTCCTCATTTTATTATGGTTTTAATGCCTTTTCTAACTTAGGTTTAAGTCCCCAGGGTGAATATTCTTCTTTGCTAGCACCCGGTGTGTGTTCAGTAATGAAAGTAATTAAAATTAGCACCTATGTATTGATCTTGTTATTTTCAACGTTCTTTACCAACCATAATCCTAACGAAATTTAAAAGGTTTAATGTGGGGACATTAATGGATGTAGCCTTTATAAAAGCACCTCTAGATCTTAAATATCACAGTATTCTTTTTTCTTAACGAGTATTTTTACATAAAACACAAGATTCTCTAAAAATGTCCATATTTTGGCTATGTAGTCTAACCTGTCAGAAACAACATGCATATCCTAAATGCCTATTGGATTTAAGCTAAGGATCACATTGTTCTGCTCTCCCAACGTGGTCAAAAGACATAAATGCTAACTGGATAATCACGCCGTTGGATTGAACAATGGGTCTTCCAGTTTATTATGTCACCCACCCTAACAGTGACCACACAATGTCATAAGTCAACATGGCTAAGGATGCACTATGGGGTTTTTTGTTGTTGTGGCTCTCTAAGGCTTCATGTGACCAAAATAATACTCTTTAAAGGTCAGTATCACAGCTCTAGCCTATACTACCAAGAAATGTAGATCTGTCCTTAAGCTTAGACAGTTTTCAGAGCAGTAAATGGATTTATCCTTAAAATCGCCAGAACTTTCATAGGCAAAATAGTTTCCAACAACTAACTGTTTTGGCTTTACTACAGAGCTCCAAAGCCTTCAAGTTCAGAACCGAGTACATGGCGGCGAGCAGCTTAGATTCTCGGAAGATGGTCAGAGGGAAAGGCCTTTGGCCAGTATCAGTACTTTGCCCAAGGGAGTCCCTAAGTTATTATTAACCCAGGCCAAGAATTTCCTTTGGTTAGGACACATACACAAGCTACTGTCCAGTTTTCTATTTGCTTTCAGTGTAACAACAAAAAACTGACAGCACTTAAATATTTTCGGTCCCCTAGGCGGGATCTCCACGGAGTCCTAGATCGCGAAGCAGTTACGCAGCTGGCTCCTGATGAATCAGTGTGTCAGGCCCTTTCCTTCTCCTTCTCCCGCTGTGGAAATCGCATTCAGCGACAAGCACCAGAATACAAAGGCCAGAGTTTGTCTCTGTCTCTCACCTCCCAGCTGCTTGTCTCCCTTTTCTTCACTCCTGCCTTCTGCTCTCACTGACCTCGGCAGCCTCGGCCCCTCACCACTTACCCAGGTCCTCACTGGGCCTCCACCCTGAGTCAGCCCTGAGCGAGCTCGGCTCGGCACCCTTCGCCTCTCGGCCCCCCGTAGAGCGGCTCTCAGTCCCGCACAGCGGGATACAGAGATTTAGGCCTACTCGTTCCTCCTACAAGCCTTATTTCGGATCTATTTGAGTAGCTAGACTCGAAGGAAGACGCCGATCACGCGTGTAAGACTACCCAGGGAGAACCCCCACTCCCTGAGCAAGGATTTCCAAAGCCGCGACCCCACAGCGGCACTCTACACTCTCGCGAGAGGAGGCAGGGCCCCGCCCGATGTTCTCGGCCCCTCCCAACCCCACCCTCCCCACGTCCCCCGCCCTCCCTCCCCCACTCCCCGTGGCGCGAGCGGCTGACTGAGCCGGGAGAGGAAACGGCGGAGCCGCACTCCCGCCCAGGCCGGCCCTGTCGCGGGCCTCATCAGCCGGTAACGGGGAGCAGAGGTGGGGGTCAGGGAGGCAGCCACGAAAACGGTGAAGGTCAGGACCGAGAGCCCTCCTCCGAGAAGGGTGAGGAAAGGGTCTGGGCTCCCCAACCCCGGACTCCGCAGAGCCTTGGCGGGGTCGACCCCTCCCAGGGGCGGGGTGGCGCTGGGCAACTGCAGCCCAGGGGACTGGCTGGGCGGGGCACGCCCAGAAAGAGGGAGAAGTGGTCAGCTGTGGGCGGTGGGCACCCCGGCGGCTGGCAGCGGAGAGTGGGCGGTGGAGCTGAGGTCGGCGGTGGGACCCTGGAGCGGGGATTCCTTTGACAGGCGGGGGGAGCTCCAGGACCGGCTGGTCCCTTCCGCCTCTCCTTTGGACCAAGACTGGAGGCCGGCCGGCCGGCGGTGGGGAGCGGGGAGCGGCGCGAGGGGGCGGGTCCCGGCGCTGCCCGGCGCTGATTGGCTGAGCTCGTGTGGAATCGGGTGATGGGAAACGCAGCCCGTCTCTCCCGTCCCCTCCCGCTCCGCTCCCTCCCGCCCGTGGCGAATGTGCTGCGCGGCGGCGGGTGCTTACGCTCGCGGGGTTTGGCTGTTGCAGGCAGGAGCTGGGAGGAGGAGGCAGCGGCAGGAGCAGCGGCGGCGGCGGCGGCAGCTGGGAGGAGGTGGTGACGGTGGCAACGGCAGCGTCGGGGACGATGGCGCGACTGGTGGCAGTGTGCAGGGACGGGGAGGAGGAGTTCCCCTTCGAGAGGAGGCAGATTCCCCTCTACATAGACGACACCCTCACGGTGAGCGGGCCGGGCCGGGCTGGGCCCGCCGCTCCCCTGGCAGCTGTTTCCCCTCCTCCCCCTCCCCCAGGCCGAGCGCTGCGCACTGGAGAAAGAGTGTGTTGCAACTCCTAGGCGAGGCCTTCTCTCCGGCAGGCCCCACGAACTCGCCTTTGCAGTGGGTTGCTCGGTAACCTCTGCCAGCCCCAAGCCCAGAGCTCTGTACGCATTCTCTCCCTCCCAGGTTTTCCTTGCTTTTAGAATCTTCTTCCTTTACCCTTTCCCTTTAGGAGAGGCTGCTTTTGCCAAAGCACGCGCCTCAGAGAAGGGTTGAAGGATCTTGGGCGTTTAGGGCCTATCCCTTACAGAAACCACCTCTCCTCAGGGAAGCTTAATTACCTGGAAATGTCGCAGCTGCACGGCTACCTGTATTTTTTTCTATTTTAATACCGAAGCTTTCACTACATAAGCTTAATTACTGAGGTCAGAGTGACATACTCTTGCACAGTAAAGATTCCACTGAAACGATTTGATTCCGTTGTAGTTTCCTGTAGCCTAGTAGTACGTTAAAACTCTTGATATGGTAGTATTGCTAGGCCATGACTCTTCAAAACGGGCTTTCTTGGTATTAGTTATTCTTTAGTTTATAGGTAGCTTTTTTTTTTAAAGGAAGCCGAATTATTGCATGTGTAAGAGTACTATAAAAAGCTGATTGCTCATCTTGAGTGTCAAGACCCAGTTCTAGGTAGTTTTTCTTTTTAGAGTGGGTGGTGGTATAGCATTACCGACCCTCTGCCCTGTGTTGCTGTACTATTTCCTTTAAAAGGAAATGGCTGAAATTTGAATTGAATCTGAACAGGAAATGAGTGCAGTGGCTTCACACTATTTCTTAAGAAATGAAATGAACCTTTTTTGAATATCTTTACAAACCTACATTATGATGATGCTGAAGCTTTAGATTATACATTTGCCTATTTTGATAAGGTGCAGCTAAGTCTCTTCATCCTACCACCTTTGGCTTTTTTGCCATTTAAAGACAGTTGATCAATTTTGTTCCTGAAATTTTTTTTGCAAATATCTCTTCAAGTTTTTTTCAAATTTAATATAAAATGCAAGTCATTGTAGAGATGACAGTCTATGCCTTTCTGGTTGCCAGTCTGAATTAAGACTTGATTGAGCTGCAATACTTTTAAAAAGATTAGAAGAGCTATTGAATGACTTAATTTATTAGGACTTTTTAAGTGACAGCATCTATAGTTATCCAAGTGCATTTTTTTTATGGAAAAAGATAGAGCGATTTGGCCTGAGATAAAGTAAATAGAATTTGTGTTGATGCATTACAAATTACTTGCATGCCCTCATAATGATTTCTGCACTTTTTGCACTAGAAGTATAATGGACTGGTATTTCAAATAGTTTAAAAAAAACACTGATCAAATTAAATGATGGGTTTCTCATTTTGAAAACTGCTGATAGGAGCTTATTTGTTGGTATTTTCTTCTCTCTCTTACCAACATAAACAGTTAAGTTTGATATCTTGTAAGTTTATTGTCCCCGAATGGCTTTGAAGTTTTAAAAAAATCCAGTGGGTTTGGATACAAGATTACTGTTGAGTATATAATCAAAACATAGGGGAAACATAAATTTGCATGTTTACAAAATTTTAAAAGATACTTATTGATTCTCTGTATATTCACATAAGCACCTTTAATGTGAATGCAGCACAGTAATGTCATACAGCACTTTAAAATGGCCAACTTTTTAGGTGCTTTTGTACTGTATTCTCTCCACAATAATATGAATTTCTGAAATTTTCTGTTGAAAGGTGTAACCTTGCACTGTGGTTTAGTATGGCACTGATTTTGCACTGTACCTCATTGAATTTTGATTTTATTGTATTGTGGACTTGTGACCAAGGCAAATAAAATTTAAGCTTACTTAATTTAAATATCTCAAAATAGCATTTTATTTAGGAAAAGGTATGGTTTTTCTTTGCTTTGGAATGTGTTTTTATCACTAGAGAATGAATGAGACATTCATTACTTTGTCTTGAAACTTCTGCACAGTCATTGAATACTGTTTAGTGAATGAATGACAGTGAAAATTCTTGTTAAGGATGCACCATATTTATAGAGACAAGTTTCTTTCTGGATCATTCTACCAGCTACTACTTAAAGGAAGAATGTTGAGCAAAACACTTGTTGAGGGAGAAGCCTGTAGTAGAGGTTTATACTTTGCACTGGTCCATTGACAGTTTATGGCAGTGTATGCCTGAAGTTAACATATGATTTGGTCTTTGTTCCTAGTGTCCATCAGTAATGCACTGAGGAAACATTGCCTGATCTTTATTTCAAATAGTAGTCTTAGAATCTTGGTAGCAGCTAAATGTTGCAGTCTAGTTACAATGTTTCCAGTTCACAGTTACAAATGTTACCATTTGAGTAAGGGATGCTGAAACCTAGCCTTAGTTAAATTGGTGATTTTAAGTTGGATTTGTAAAATGATATTAAGAAGCTTGTATGTGAAGAAGTAGCTGCCTCTTCTATGTCGAATGTTGTATCCACATCTAAAAGATTCCTGTGGTAGTTCGGTGGGTATGAACACTTGAGTACAGTGCTGATATAGGTGTATTTGAGAAAATCCCAAATAAATAAGCAGGTGTAATTTTTTTTAGTTGTTACAGTGTGTGGCCAAAATGGTGTTCAATATTATTAGAATTATAAAATAGCAGACACACAGAATACAGATTTTATTTTAGAGACATCTTTGAAGAATTATAAATTTTTTTTTTTTTTGTTTTGAGACAGAGTCTCACTCTGTTGCCCGGGCTAGAGTGCTGTGGTGTCAGCCTATCTCACAGCAACCTCAAACTCCTGGGCTCAAACGATCCACCTGCCTCGGCCTCCCAGAGTGCTAGGATTTTATGTGTGAGCCACCACGCCTAGCCCTTTTTTTTTTTTTTTTTTTTTTAAGAATTACAATTTTGAGGTTGGGCATGGTGGGTCAGGCCTGTAATCCCAGCACTTTGGGAGGCTGAGATGGGAGGATTGGTTGAGGCCAGGAGTTCAAAACCAGCCTGGGCAACTTAGCGAGACCCCATCTTCACAAAAAAACAGAAATTAAAAAAAATTAGCTGGGCATGGTAGCACATGCCCATATCCCAGCTACTGGGGAGGCTGAGGCAGAAGGATTGCCTGAGGCTAGGAGTTTGAGGCTGCAGTGAGCTATAATTATGCCACTGCATTCCAGTCTGGGTGAAAGAGCAAGACACTGTCTTTAAAGACAAAAGCAAAACAGTTTTTAAGCAAGTGGCTTTCAATAAGGATAGAATCAGCGTATATACTCTTGAAAAATATATGCTATATACTCTTGAAAAATAACTACAAAACAAAAAAACCAAACTACCTTTAATCGTACTTCCCAGAGATTAGCAGCATTTAGTATAATTCCAGTCATAGACACATACATAGATACAGAGTTGAGATATATTCTGTAATATTTTGTATCTTGCTCTTTTTTTTAACTAAATGATATTGGAAACTTTTCTTGTCACCCTTAAACATTTTAATGGCTATATAATATTCCATCGTATGACATTGCATACTTTAATGATTCTTCCATTGTGGGGTGTAGAGGTGGTTCTGGTTTTTGCTGTGAGCTATAAGAATATAAACAATGTAGACATCTTTGCATTAAAATTTGTTTTCTTAGGCTTTTGGAAGGGAAATTACTGGATCAAAGGCTAAGAACCTTTTATAAGTTCTTCATACATAATTGTCAAGTTGCTACAATATTTCTGGAATGCAGTTTACCCTCCTAATTCAAACCAATCTAAATGGATTGGAACCTCAGATAAGAGTTTTTAACTACCTGAGGCTTTGAAAGATAATAAATTGTAGCATATCCACTTGGGGGTTAGGTTGCATTTGTTAAAAGTTTAGCATTTCATCTTTTCTTTCAATTCTTGATTTAATATTTAATTTTACTAAGGGTGATAGATGTTACTAATGGCTGTGTGGATGAAGAAGTAAAAGAGTAAAACCAAAGTGACGATGATTTTGCTAAATACAGACTTAGTATCACTGGTTAGAACTGTTGAGAATGTGCTATAAACAGATTTTTTTTTTTTTTTTTTTTTTTTTTTTTTGGTCAGGAGAAACCGGGACAGATACTTAAGAGAGAAAATGGGTAATGGAGTCAATAAACTTTATAATGCAGTAATTGCAGCACAGTGACTTGTTCTATTTTTGGCTAGCTATGGATAGGCAACCTCCTCATGAAGCTGAA